>CM051697.1:28420071-28492571 GCA_028022725.1 Lycodopsis pacificus
TCTGAGCAATGAGTCAACAAAGCAGACATATAGCTTGTCTCACCTTGTTGTCCATCCCCTCCACAATCTCCACATAGGGCTCACTGATGCAGCGGTCATAATCCAAACTCTGTTAAAGCAAAACAAACAGTGTGGAACTATGACCTGGGTCACACATCCATTGACTCATGTGTATCCGGGGCAGCATGGATCGGTCAACATTGACGAGAGATCTTTCTCTGAATAACGGTTTTCACGAGTTTCTCACCTCATAATCTTTCCTGGGTAGAATCTCATCTTCGTCATCTCCGATCTCCCCAAGGATTGTCTTGAGGAAGAAAGAGGAATACTCAAAGTACAATAGAACTAGTACAGTGACAGCTCCAGCAGGGACAGGTCACAGGCAATAGAACTAGCTAAATAGAGTCTTTAGCTGATTGCTTTTGGGAATTCAGCAACACATAGTTTACGAAGTAATAATATAAATATAAACTTGAAAGTTGAATTATTTTGCAAATGTTAACACCTGACAGAGAGTAAACTCGCTTAGCTTTAAGACATGATATGGTCTACAGATAACTGCTTCAGATTGATAACCGATCTCCCAAGCATTGCTCCACCGAGTAGGGTGAAGGTGACTATCGGTAGAACGGGGTTGTCATACTAAAGAGTTGCATGTAACATGCATGCCGAACTGAAGCAGGCATTCTGATAAGGAAGCTTTATTAAACAATAAATGGAGTTTGGTCCAAGGGCTGTCTCCACATTAGCATGAGGAAAACAGTATCCCCATGAGACAAAGTTACAGTGTAAGGAGGATTAATGCCCGTTACAGCCTGAATGGACTTAAGGTCAATGTGGTTTGCAAAAGCTACACAACACCAGAACAGTCTCTGGCCAACAGGGTGGAGCAAGCAAGCAAGCCAGAGGAGGGCACCGTGCAGAGCTCAGGAGCAATTCTGAGGGAAAATATCGGAATATAAAAGAATCAAGAGATCCTCGTTTTGACCGATTATAATACAAGTCTTTACCAGCTCCTCCGGTGTCCGTGTCTCCCCTTCTCTGCAGCAACATTGGCAACAAAAACAGTTTCCACAACACGCCATCTTCTCTGTTGTGTCATGCTGCGTTCAGGTTGTGTTGTTAAACCGCAAAGTTTGTCTAAGTTTGAAAGATCAAATGGGTGGAAGAACCTGGAAAAACACATTTAACGGGCAGTACATCGGACAGGACGTTGTATAGCAAATAAGAAGTCGTTGTGTCCTAAAATTTGATTCTAAATATTTGTTGATAATATAATTTCTAGGTTTGAACGTTTATATTTCCTATGCCATCTAAATGCATCAGCTCCTACCGTTTCATGTGACGCCAAAGGCGGAAGATTGTTCAAAAGAGTCAAACCTGCGTGTAATTTTCGCACAAGCCTTTATTCCATCATAAACACATCCCATACTCTTAAAATGCATGCGTGCATGCATATATGGTAAATTATTACCCCATTGATATTGCAAAGAAAGCCATTTAATTAGTTAACGAGCTGATTTTGTAATTGTGCATATCGTATTTTAATTCCCTTAAAAAAATGAATATTCCATGCTAAATGTGTTGCCCGTGGGGAAACACGATAACCCATTATTCTTATGAAAAACAAAAGTTTACTTTTAACTTTAATATTAAGATTCAACATTGACAAGAATGTGCATTTATTTCAATCAACTCAACTAAATTCAGACGCTCATACTGCTGCGTGAGGTTTCTCTAAGCCTATGTTATTTAGTGAGACATGTGTCATACACGATCGAGTGTTTCATTTTTAGAGTCCGGGTCAGTTTCATTAACAAATTATACAAAAATCGTCTTCACAACGTTTTCACGAACCCACACGAGGAGAGAACTGCGTTGCTTTCATCCGTGCTGGAGAAGAAACAGGGGGTGTAAATGCAGCACGGTGTCGTCGACGCCCACCACACGGCATCACTGCTTCGGGTACGAGGGAGCTCGAGTCTCGGTTTTTTGGAGTTTCCCACGCTGCCCCAGCCAAAACTCAGTATTGGGTGGCAGATGCTCTGCGAGAGGAACAGACTTTAACACAACACCGGCAAGATAACCAGGTGAGGTGGGAGATGCACTGTTTGCCTTTTCGTCCCAGCATAAACAGAACGTAACTGGGTTTAGCTTCTGGCTCAGTGCGGCACAACGTAGCCTGAGTTACTTCTGTGTGTCTTTCGCCCGGTTCCTCCCGGTTAACATCGCTCGTGGGGCACGTAGCTAACGTTAGCCGTGCTCAGCCAAGAGAACTAGCAGGCTCTAAATAAGTTTACTACCATACTTTGAATGTGTCTGTGCGCGCGCATGTGTGTTAGACATGGGTATAAAAAGAGCGGCTCGTGGCACTCGGTGGCACTTTGTGGGAGCCTAAAGTTACCCCAAATATCTGTCCAGAGATCAGCCAGTTCCAAGCTAATGCTTGTTGTGAAGTGATCGTTACAGTAGGATATGGGGCGGAGCGGGGAGGGGGGCTTTCAGAATGTAGAAGTTAACTTAAATTTGAATTGGCACCATAATCTGTCAAGTTACGAACTTATATTGTGAATTGTTTAACTTTTTCATCACGTTGTATGAGATGGTACTTTGTCAACAAAATCTAGTCAACAATTTTGAATAGGCTGTCGGTTTTACGTTCGTTCCCATGTAAAAACAAAACAAAGCAAAAAGGGTTGCTCTCATGTTGTCTAAGTAACGTTATAGCTGACGATCTCAACTTATTGACGCAAGGGGTTGTTTTGTGTATTCTTTTCTTCGCAGTATAATTTGCCATCATGGTGAACCAGGTTCAGCGAGCGGACGGGAGTTTGCAGTCATGCAAGAGCGACTCCAGCGGGGCCAGCAACAGCGGGGAGAGCTCCAAGGAGAGCTCCCGGTGCTCCACTCCGGTGCTGGACGCAGACCGCTCCGACAGGCTGCGGGACAAGATGCGGAAGAGGATGGAGTCCGGAGACCGCTGGTTCTCGCTGGAGTTCTTTCCTCCCCGCACAGCCAGTGGAGCTGTCAACCTCATCTCAAGGCATGTGAAATCAGCCTTTACCTGCACAGTTCAACGTCCATGCTTTGTTGTCACTTGCAAAATCTACTTGCTCAAATTGACATTACTTAAAATGCAAATAAAATAAATGCACTACAGCAGGGGTCTCTAACTGGCGGACCGCGGTCCGGATCCGGACCCAGACGCAGTTGCATCCAGACCCAGGACCTAAAATCGATATTTCGGAATCACACATATATTAGGCAGCGAGTTTGTACTTTAACCGGTAGGGTTGCACGGTGTATCGATACTACGTACGTTACGATTTTGCATATTTTTAGTATCGGTACTTTATTAAAATAGCGAGCGATCAGAGTGCACTCGCTGCTCCACTCCCTGTCATGCTGCCTGCAGGCATTGACTGCAAGGGGGCGGGGCTTCCCAACGCTCACAGAGAGTGATCACGGGAGACATGCAGGAGCTTTTAACGACTGTCCTCGGCTTGTTGGAAAAACAAGATGCCAGAAGTGTCATCTGGAAGTACTTTGGCTATATTGCAGACAGTGAAGGAAAGCCCACTGACATACTGAGACACGTCTGCCAAACGTGTTTCAAAGCCACACAGACCAAGTGAGGCAACACGTCTAACATGGCAAAGCACCTTTCAGACAGACACCCCAAACTTTTTAAAGAGTTCAAAGAACGACAGGTAAGCAAATGTGATCACCCATATACAGCTAACACGAGTAGCCTTAGCCTAGTTTGAGGACAGGCCTATATGATGCACACAAACGTGCACTAAATGAAACACAATTGATGCAAAATGGCTCCATGCTGGCGGAGCCTGAGGGTGGATCTTGAGCTAATTAGGGCCCGAGCCACCGACAACGTCGGGCCAGCGAAGGCCCTATTGAAACTGTATGGGGTATTCTTTTTAGGGCCTGAGCCACCGACAACGTCGGGCCGCGAAGGCCCTATTGAAATTGTATGGGGTATTCTTATTCGTGATTCTTATTTTTATTGTTTGGGACTGCTTGGGGGGGACTTGCCATACTCAAACTCACCAGATTTGGGGGACTTGTCAGGTCTGGGTGAACTTAGAGTTTGAAATGGATGCATCTTTCTGCAAAAAATGGCTCTAGCGCCCCCTACAAATCGGACCGGCGACGCCCCTCGGCCAGTATGTCCGATTGACTTGAAATTAGACCCACATGTCCGAATCCGCTAGATCTAAAAAAAAAAGCCTCTCAGACCCCTAAGCTCCGCCTACTTAGATTTTCCGCCATGTTGAATTTAGTGTGAAACCCATGTTTGCTATCTCCTCCTACATGCTGCGTCCGATTGCTATCAAATTTGCTGTGGATCATTAATGGATCTACCTCATCAAAAGTTATGAAAAGCTTTTTGATATCTCTTAGCGTTTACAAGATATGGACCAATAAACTTCTTAGGGGCGTGGCTTAATATCAATACACAACTTCTCAACCATTTGTCCTAAAATTCCACAATTTGCAGGATATGTGCATATCGCATGCTGTAACATACCCTGAGAATTGTTTTGCATTCAACCACTAGGGGGCGCTACAGTAAACCCGCGAAGTTGGCCTTTTTGCTACTTTTTGCAGATTTCAGCCTTCGCATTTTAACGAACTCCTCCTAGATAATTTATGCGATCAACTTCTCCTTTGGTCAGGATGTTCTTAAGACCTTTGTGATTAAAAGTTACTCAAATCTCGCGCTTTCATCGAAGAACCTTGACGTGGCGTGGCGGCCATTTTGCCTCATTGTTTTTGAAAAAATTAATTCTTAAAAATTCTTATAACTACAAGGTACATTATCCAATCCGCACAAAACTTCTTATGCATGATGCTACATCAAGCTTGAACATATTTCAATTGAAATTAATGCAATAACTCATAGCGCCACTGGCTAAAGGAAATGTCATATTTTATACTTTTCTTTATACCTCCTAGCCAGGTGACCTGATGAGTCTCAAATTTGGTACGGATAGCCTTAAGACATTGATGATGAACCATCATGAATATTGTGCACATTCGTTGAACGCTGTTGCCGTGGCAACGCATCGTTCGCCATGAAACAGGAAGCTGATGGTTTAGTGTGTTGGGATGCTCAGAAACTCATGAAACTTTGTACATGTGTCGTAGGTCATAGGAAGACATAGTGTATATGGTTTTTAGGCTTGTCCGTTTTAAATTGCCTCTATAGCGCCCCCTACAAGATTTCAAAAGAGCAGCCCCAACGCTACGTTTCAGCTACATGTATGAAAGTTGGTAGGCCGATGTATCCTATGGAGACCTACAAATAAGTCTCTTGGGACCATGCTCTAAACCCAACCGGAAGTCAGCAATCTTCAGTTTTATGTCATTTTTCCACCAATTTTGGCCTATTTCTATTCGCTATACTTTAACGAACTCCTCCAAGGGACTTCATCAGATCCACTTTAAATTTTGCCAGTACCATGTCAAGACCGATTAAAAGTTACTCAAAGCTTTACGTTTGACGGAATCGTTTAGCCGTAGCGGGCGGCTACTTTACGTGATTTCCCCTTGAAAAAAGCTGATGTAACTCAGCTGCACTTGTTCCAAACGGTGTCAAACTTCACATGCTTGATAACACTCATGGCCTGAGGATGTCTACAAGCTAATTTTCACTAGTACTCACAGCGCCACCTGCAGGTGAAAGGAAATCTGCGTTTTCTGACAAACGGCATCCGATTCACGTGACTTTTACACTACATGGTTGACACTTGACACAGAGCAACACGATGCACGCGTTCTGTAGCGCCAGGCAGAGGACACAGGATGAGTCGGATGATTTGCAAAGCGTCATTTCCGGCATCAGGCGGTCCACGCGGGATTGAAAACGTCTCGCTCACGGACGCGCAGTCCGATGGTCGCGGACGTTCTCGGACGCGCAGGCCGGAGTCCCGCCGGCACCCCGACGCGCACATGGCGAGGGCCCGTTCATCGCTGCTCGCAGCTTTAATTATTTTTTTTTTTTAGTGAAGGAAAAATAATTATTCCATGAATTAAGATAAAATATGAAGTGAAACTAGAAAATGCATTTCCTGCTGAAAATGCGTTGGAAAGCTGAAATGAATCTCAAAAACTTTGCTAAAAATAGATATCCAATTTTAAAAAAATTGCAAAAAGCTCAATAATTCAAAAAGTTGAAAGATTACAAATATGAAGTTGTATCACCCCTCTCCTGAAAGAGCTGAACATTTTGATGAGGAGGGGGGAAAGACCTCTAAAGATCCCTAAGACCTGAATGACTGTATGAGAGAGAGACACACAGAGAGATAGAGGGAGAGGAGTGTATGTGCGCGTGTGTCTGTGAGTCTGTGTGTTTATCAACATCACTAATTCCTGGCTCAATCGCGAACACCTGTGTGCCTGAAGCCATTTGAAAATATTCTCCATAGAGATCCCATTGAAAATAAAAAGCTTAATCATTCAAAAAGTTTAAAGGTTAGAAATATGAAAAGTCATAGCAGACCTCTGGTGAAAGAGCTGAACATTTTAATAGTTGAACGGTTTCTGTAGCTTAAAAAATGAAGGACAAGAGGTGCGACGGAAGAAATAGAAGTTGAACTAGAAAATGCATTTCCTGCTGAAAATGCGTTGGAATGCTGAAAGCTGAAATTAATTGTGAAAAAATTGCTGAAAATTAAGAAATGGGAGACTATCTGTCTGAAAAATGTTGAAGCCCGAAAGCATTTAAACTGCACTGCTGAAAAACCTTCTAGTTGAAATGTCTAACTATGGTGTCTGTAGCTGAATGTATGAGGAAGAAGAAGGCGTTGAAAGTTGAAGTATTTTCTCCATAGAGATCCCATTCAAAAAAAAATTGCAAAAAGCTTCATTCAAAAAGTTTAAAGATTACAAATATGAAAAGTCAAAGCACCCCTCTCATGAAAGAGCTGAACATTTTGATATTTGAACAATTTCTGTAGCTTAAACAAATTTCAGAAGTAGTGATATTTGTAGTAATAGTAGTAGAAGTTGTAGTTGAAGTAGAAGTATTATTAGTAGTAGAAGTATTAGTAGCATGAGAATAAGTAGTAGTAGCAGTAGTGATATTTGTAATAGTAGTAGTTGAAGTAGAAGTATCATTAGTAGTAGAAGTATTAGTATTTAGAAGAAGTATTAGTATTCAGAAGTAGTAGCCTAGTATCAGTAGTAGTAGTAATAGCTGTAGTAGTGGTCGTAGTATTTAATATAACAGTAGTAGTAGTAGTAGTAGTAGTAAAAGTAATGGCAGTATTTGAAGTAGCAGTAGTAGTAGTACTAGTAGCAGTCATACTAATAGCTGTAGTAGTATTAGTACTGGTAGTAGCATGACTAGCAGTAGTAGCAGTTGTAGTATAAGTAATAGTGGTAGTAATAGTAGTAGTGGTAGTAATAATATTGATGGTAGCAGTAATAGCACCAGTAATGGTAGCAACAGCAAAAGTTGTAGTAGCAGCAGTAGTAGTAGTAATACTAGAAATATTAGCAGCAGTAGTAGTTGTCGCAGTATTAGTAAGAGCATTCATTTTTCAACAAAAAAGCCTAATTTTGAGTTTAATGTTTAAATACAGTTAATCCATGAGGCTTTTATTTTGAAAGGGTGGGACTGGGTGGGGGAGGGAGGGGGAGAGGAGACATAATCATAATGTTTGACACACATAAACAGGTTATTAAATGACAGGCTTCATCACAAGCAGTTCAGTTAGAATTCACTCTCTGGGGCTTTTATTTTGAAATGGGGTGTGGGGGAGAAGGGGAGAGGAGACAGAATCATAATGTTAGATAAACACAAACCGGTTATTAAATGACAGGCTCATCACAAGCATTTCAGTTAGGATTCATTCTGTGGGGCTTTTATTTTAAAATGGCGTGTGTGCGTGTGTGGGGGGTGGAGGAGGGGGGAAAGACCTCGAAAGATCCCTAAGACCTGAATGACTGTATGAGAGAGAGACACACAGAGAGATAGAGGGAGAGGAGTGTATGTGCACGTGTGTCTGTGTGTTTGTCAACATCACTAATTACTGGCTCAATCGCGAACACCTGTGTGCCTGAAGCCATTTGAAAATATTCTCCATAGAGATCCCATTGAAAATAAAAAGCTTAATCATTCAAAAAGTTTAACGGTTAGAAATATGAAAAGTCATAGCAGACATCTGGTGAAAGAGCTGAACATTTTAATAGTTGAACGGTTTCTGTAGCTTAAAAAATGAAGGACAAGAAGAGGTGCGACGGAAGAAATAGAAGTTGAATAAAGATTCGAAGAACAATTGTTGGAATGCTGTTAAGCATTCCAACAATAATCAAACAATAATCAAACAATATCAAACTCACTATGCAGTAAATGAAGCATTGTTTACCCACCCACTCCCACAGACAGTCAAACAGATGCCTGCAGAGTCAGCAGCAACACAGAGACAGCGGAAATATGAGAGAGGCTCAAAAGATGCGAAGAGGTTCAACATTAATATTAATGCCATTTGTTAAGTGTTCAAAAAGCTGGGCAGGAACAAGCAAAAAGGGAACCATACAGATGTTTTCTTTAATACTAGTGTTGGGATCAATATGGGGCTTATTTGAGTAATCAGCATTTAAGAAACAGAATTCTTGACATCAATGGAATTATTAATGTAAGTAACAATTATTAATGATTATTAATAATAACGGGGCACCACCCTGCGAACAGGGACCGATAACCAAACGATAAAACTAAGTCTCATAATTAGTGGTCACTCATAATGTCAATAGTCGGGTACGACTATACATTCGAAGTGACAGTGAAGGATTGAATTCGAGCACAGACAACTAGATACAGTTTCATTACATACATATGCACCATTAATCACAGACGACTGCTCTTTAAAATATAACAGAGTTTATTTAATCAGAATAATAAATGATTAGATAAATTAATATTGCAATCAACAACGCTATTATACAATTTTATATGTCTAATACCTAAAAGAATAAAATGGGTGAGGGTGTGCGTGTGTATATGTATGTGTGTGTGGAGAGAAAGGAGAGGTCTTGAAATACTACAGCTAACCTACCACCAGATGGCGGAGTCGAGTGACTCGGACAAACTGGCGGCGGTGGTGCTGTGTGTAACCACGTGTGTGATCGGGGCAACGGGGTTACCCGGGGGCAGACTATGTGTGTGTGAGTTAGGGGAGAGACGAGAAAGAGAGCAAAGGTGGGGGTCATGAATCAAACTTCTGCGTGTGTTGTCGAAGCGAGTGTGTGAACAGCTGGTCTCATCCTGCACAGGCCTGCCGCTGTCGTAGGAACTGGCGGCGGCGTGTGCATGATAGCCACGGTTCTACACTCCGCTCACAGAGCTGAATTAAGAAAAGAGTATCACATGAAGTGTAATAAAATAAATGAAAATTCCCAAACAAAACAGATCTTTATCACTGCGGTGAGATGAGAGTATTGTCTTCCTATCACCCCGAAACTCGGTCGGCGAGACGACGGTCCGCCACCGTAGGTTCAGTCTTTCAGTGATAATACACAAACTTTCCATTCACCAGCAGCGATGAATCTAATGCAGGCAGTTACGACAGGAAATACACAATATATAGCGGGGCTCCGTGGTCCGCGATAATTGCGCAATGACGCGGTGTAACAAGACAGTGATTGAACACAACAGGGTGCGGGAATAATAACACATAAATGAATTAACCTGAATGAAACTTAGGTTAATTTAAGCTAAGCTATGCTAAGCTATTGCTAAGCTATGCCCAAGATGCTATGAACGCTTACTGTTTGAAGCTTCTTTGCGACGGGGCTCGTTCCCGTGATGGGAATCGATCAGTCCCCGAGTGTTGACTCGGGAGCACGGCTCTCGGAGCGGGCGCAGACTGTGACTAGCTCGGTCCTCAGGAGTTGGTCGCACCCAGTAGCGTGGCTCGCTCTGGAGTGGACGCAGGCTCGGCGGACAGTGGTTTAACCACAGGGGTTCTGGTGCTGTCTTGACTCTCGGCCAATGAGATTGCAGCGGTGCATTCAGGAACAATACGTTTTGGGGGGGGGGAGAAATTCACACCCTAGTGTGAAATTCCTTCCAGAGGAGGTTTGTGCTCATCAAACCACAATCAGGATGAAACCTTTGCTTGCAAAAGGGAAGGCCGATTCTCTTTGTTCCCAGCACATGTTGAAGCCATATGCTCAGACCCCAACATCCCCCCTTTGGTCTGAAGAGCGAGGTGTTTGCTTCGGTCTTTAGAGCAAACCCAGGGCTGGCACGTGCATCCATGTGGTGGGGAAACCTGAAGAGGTGAGACAGTCCAAGTATTCCTGAGACCAAAAGCAGTGGTTAAAACAGGCAGTGTTCATTGTTCATAGAGTTCATAGTGGTCAAGTTCATGGTGTTCATGTTCAGAGTTCATTGGCATCTGGGCAGATGACTAAGGTGGCATCTGGGCAGATGACTTTAACTACCTATAGCTGCAGCTACTATCATACACAATTCAAATCATAGGTGAGCAAAACATTATTCCCAAATAATTCAATCGCTATTATGATGTTGTGATAATCTAGCATTGCGGCATAGTGTCAAAGAAAATAACCCAAATAAAACAAAACAAAACACAAAAGAGAGAGAAGAAAGAATAGAAAGACAAGAAGCAGGTGAGGGGAGGGGGGACAGTGGTTACTGGTTCACCTCCTAGACAGGACTGGAGTCCGTCGGCGGAGCAGTCGTAGGTTGCCTATGTGGTGTTATGACTAGGAGGGAATCCAGTTTAGTCTGTCACTTCTGGATCTATTAGTACATGATATGTGCGTCTATCTCTCTCTAATCGGTAGATTTAGAGCGAGTCCTGTGTCTAAGTTTTCGAATCTATCGATATTGGAGTTGCGTTGCCAAGACTATAGGCCGGAGGTACCTGTGAAGGTTGCATAAGTTTAGTGGTAGCAGATTTACAGATTTTGATAACACGGCTAGTGTGACCAGCTAGGCTGGGATTTTCGCTGCTCCAGCTGTTGACAGCTGAGCCTTCACGGATGAGGTCCTGGGAGAAATCTGACTGCTACGGCCTAGGTTATGTCTTCTTTGGTTACTTCTGGTAGGGTCTATAAAGCATGCAAAGGGTTGTTTATGAGAGTGGAGCATAAGTTTACAGTCACAATGAGCGTTTTTTCAGGTCATGCAACTGTTCTGGTTCAAGTTGGATGTTTTAGCGGTTAGTGCATGTCTACAGGGTGAGTTGAGGCATGCAGTTAAACGTTAGTAGTCAATCGTAAGCCGCCATTCTGCCGGTGGGTTTCGACACTGGCGAGATGGGAGGGTGTGGATATGGAGTTGCACTGTCTGCGAAGTGCATCTCTCTAAGTCTCTGTTGTCAGAGTCTCCCCCCCTCGAGCTGTTCAAGTGGCGAGGGTACATACCCCCCAGGTCACCGCCAGCACTCAGGGAAGCGTCGCGAACGGTTTCACTCTGGAGTGTGTTATGGCGGGCTGGTGATATCTCCCTCCCCCCACCCTCCTAATTAGAGATGGAGACAGGTTGTCATGGAATATTTCTTAAGCTGTTCGGGAGAAAGGTGTAAAGTGTTATCAAATCAATGTCAAATGAAACAGAGTCTGGATGAACGATCAACGTTGTAATCAATTTATTTGCTTGCAAGCAAAAGAGAGAAACAGTTCTCAACAGACACGTAAAGCCGAGTCTAGTGAGGAGTGCCCTCCCAACACAGTCGAATACATGGGCATTTATACACAGTCAGCATGCTGAAACCCTGCCTTATAAACAAAAGGACAGGATGAAGATAAAAGTAATGACAGATGTTTCTCATTTGAAGCATAGTGTTTATGATAACCTGAAAGTGTTATACAACTTATTTACAATTCCTTTGTACTCAGTCTGCCTCCCCTCAATAAACCATGCATACACTCAGCCAGATGCTTCCTTTCCTGTGACCTGGTCATAGAGTTAACTCACAGAAGTTGTAAAGACGGATTACCCCTGTGTTATCTTATAACATATGCCTGGAGAGGGTCATGCCTCTCAGCTAGCACTCAACAAAGGGATGAAGACCTCTGTGTCTCTTTGTCCCTGAAGACAGATGACAGCATAAGATTAAACCAGATAGCGACACCTGGGTGGAAAGTTACTGGAATGTGATAAGAAACACGGTTTGGTGCCTGCAATGTAAAGGCTTACATTCTTTAACCCTAAAAATAAGACTATGACATATTTTCCCATTACAAGGTCCGGCGCAAGTGAAGTTCCGTTCCCTAAAGCGGGGCAGGAGCCGGAAGAAAAGCTTGTGCACTAGGCGTCCTCCGTCCCGTGCAGCACTGAGTGACTTGACAGGCCCGGGCGATGACTCGGCTGAAAGAAGGCGGTGGCTTCGTTGAACAAAACTGGAGGTGGAGCACACTGACAGAGCAGGATAAACAAGGCTTAGTTGACAAAAGGGTTTTACGAACTAGGGTGCTCAAAGGGCCTCTAAAGTTGTGGTACCCTAGAGGTGTATGCGAAAAGGTGGGGGAACACATTAAGCTCGTTTCTGACCCGGAGTGGGGTAGAGCAAGAGTGTTATGGCCCCCCAGTACGACTGAAACATCAAAATACATATCTATATATATATAATGGGCGTTGCCTTTGCGAGCAAGGTCGTTTCAGGGAGTGCGCTGAGTTCTCTTCCCCCCCCTTACCACGTCGACATGGCAGCAGAGGGAAGAGTCACCCGCTTAGTCAGTCGGGTCGTCTGACGAGCGCGGTGGCTTTACCTGATTTGTACCCTGTGAGGGTCATCAGTACTCGAGTAGCGAGTATCTGGATCGAAGCGCTCTACGTCCTTCGTGAGGGACTCTATGTAATCGGTGCGCAGGCCCTGCGCTCGGAGAGGGCCTCTACCGTCTGATTCGCCATAATCATTAAAGTCAAGGGGAGGGTGGCCTACCTCTCCCCGTGTGGTAAAAGGCGTTCGTTCTAGGCGTACGCTTGACATAGGCGGAATGTCTCGTTCGCCTGTGGAAGTGGGTTCGGACCCACTGAGGTCACTCGGGACCTGGGAGTACTCCGTCCTTCTCCTGTGTTCACAGAGGGAGAGTGTGAGGAGACCAGCAGCTGCATCTTGTGCAGGGTCGTCTGGCTCCTGGTGAGCTTCTGCTCCTAACATGTACGGTTTTTGGTTGCCCATTTTACTTCTCTGTAAATGGCAACAACAGTGGTTAGAATTCCCTAAGTTAGTGTCAAACTGTTAGTGTCTACGGTTCAGTGAAATGTCTAGTTCTGTGTTGAACTGATTTCTACTGTTAGGTGTTAATTGCTGTTAGTGTTACTGTTCAGGCGCACAGTGAAATGTGTAGTTCTATGACTTCCATTTCTACTGTTGCTGCTCTGAGGTATCACTACTGCTTTGCAGCCAGAGGTGCGAAAATGCTAATGTGGTTTAGCACTTTGGGCCTGTGACAGCTGTGTGTAACTGCTTTGAGGGGATTTAAGAAAACAAGCAAAGTATTGGTATTACAAAATAAACGATCAAATCTACTACACAGCTGGCTGTTAGTTTTAGGAAATGAAACGAATAATTTAACCTGGAAAGGAAATTAAAATTCAATTAAAATTAAGATTAAAAATCAACAATTAAAATCAAAAATCAACTCACAATAAGAAAAGATTTTGAATATCAAAGCCTACCTATTTTGGGAAATAAGTTTCAGGAATTTGGATCATTCAAAAGAAGAAAAAATATTTTTCGAAAAAAATATTGTTTTGGAAAATTAATTATTTAAAAAATAATTATGGATTACTGTGCATATGTACTGTAATAACTGGAATAACGTAGCCTCACACGGGGCACCACTTGTGTGAAATTCCTTCCAGAGGAGGTTTGCTGTCATCAAACCACAATCAGGATGAAACCTTTGCTTGCAAAAGGGAAGGCCCGATTCTCTTTGTTCCCAGCACATGTTGAAGCCATATGCTCAGACCCCAACACTAGTATAGATAAATATACCAGTATCGTATCGTAAGTATCGGTATCGTGATACTTATGGCAGGTATCGTATCGAAGTCATAATTTTGGTATCGTGACAACCCTATTAACCGGCGCATCTTATTCGGGCTTTACTGCACTTGTTCAGCGGTGCAGGAAACACACCGACCAATGCGTTGTAAATCACATCACGTGATGGAGCTCAGACAATCAAATATGAGTATTCTGACAAGTTTCCTTACTCGAGCGAGGTTTTCACACACCGTGACAGACGGGGGAGAGACGAGGAAATAGAAACACGAGCAGGAAAATTGCGCTAATCAGAGAAGTTATCTCACATGACGTTCTCCAAAAAGAGAAATGTGTTCAGAGAGAATATAATTTATAAGCAAGAATGAACAGACTCTTCTATGTTAATTCTTCCCACAGGCAGTGTGTCATATGTTCAGAAACCGTAACGATTGATAAAAGCGGCAAATGAAGCGCACTACGAGGCAAAGCACAACTCCTTTGAACAAACGTACCCACTCACATCTGAAATGAAGACACAGAAAATAAACCTAAGAGCCCAATATGATCAGAATCCTAACACATGAATTCATTGTCCAATGATGTTAAGAGAGAATAGAGCTGAAACAAGTGGTTTAATAACCACAGATAAAGTCCATGCTCACTGATTTATCTTGTTAGAAGATGACAAAAATATAATATTGTTGCTTTTTGATTGACATCACTTCACACCTGAATGAACTGAATTTAAAGCTGCAGGACAACTCAGTGAAATAAATTTTTCTAAAATGAATTTCTTTATTTTAAGATGCACTAAATGCAGCTAAAGACACCATTTCAACTTTCAAATGTTGAGAAAACTCTGAACTATTGCCGCATAATTCAGCTTTCCGATATATTTAAAACTTTTTGAACTGCAGCAATTTAACTTTTATGATTTTTCAGCCCTTTTCTGACTTTATAATGGGTGTGTATTGCGCAGCTTAGAGTGCGTGATGTCACCGCTAGAGTGAAGAGCAGCTTGAGATTCTTGTGAAAAAAACATTTGTAAAACCCCATTTCTAGATCGCCAGTTAAGCCACATTTTTTTAAACTACAGACACAATTTTTACAGGATCTGTTCGTCAACTCAGCCTCCCTCTCAATTATTAATATCGGAGCAATAGGAGCTACGGTTATGGGAGTTTTGATGATTTGTTTGAGAGGTGTCTCCCTGTTTTATCTCCATGAAATGGCTTCAGGCACACAGGTGTTCGCGATTGAGCCAGTAATTAGTGATGTTTATAAACACACAGACTCACAGACACACGCGCACATACACTCCTCTCCCTCTATCTCTCTGTGTGTGTCTCTCTCACACAGTCATTCAGGTCTTAGGACTCTTTAGAGGTCTTTCCACCCTCCACCTCCCCCCCCCACACACACACACACACGCCATTTTAAAATAAAAGCCCCAGAGAGTGAATTCTAACTGAAATGCTTGTGATGAGCCTGTCATTTAATAACCGGTTTGTGTTTATCTAACATTATAATTCCGTCTCCTCTCCCCTTCTCCCCCACACCCCACACCCCATTTCAAAATAAAAGCTCCAGAGAGTGAATTCTAACTGTGTTAAATTTTACGTCACATTTATTTATACAGACGAATAGGATTTTCTGGATCAACATTTGCTTGCATACTGTGAAGTCTTCTTTCGGTGTATAATTATAAGTTGAATAGTTTTGAAGCCTTTAACCCCAAACTGGACTGGACTTTAGCTGCTTATCAGGGGCAGGGCGCTCTCTGTCCGCTGGTGGGAGTGTGCTCACCTGTGTGTGCGCGCACGTGTCTGTGTTTGCGCGCGCATCGGGCCACCATGCGCGATACAAAGAGCAGAGGAGAATTGTAAACGCACGACCATGTAGAGACAGAAATGACATGCTGTCGTGTAAATAAGATAAATAACATACGGCTATTTAGTTTGTTTAATAAAAGAACAAGGTGTATATATATTCATGATTCTGTCTCCTCTCCCCCACACCCCATTTCAAAATAAAAGCCTCAGAGTGAATTCTAACTGAACTGCTTGTGATGAAGCCTGTCATTTAATAACCTCTGTTTATGTGTGTCAAACATTATGATTATGTCTCCTCTCCCCCTCCCTCCCCACCCAGTCCCACCCTTTCAAAATAAAAGCCTCATGGATTAACTGTATTTAAACATTAAACTCAAAATTAGGCTTTTTTGTTGAAAAAATGAATGCTCTTACTAATACTGCGACAGCTACTACTGCTGCTAATATTTCTAGTATTACTACTACTACTGCTGCTACTACTTATACTACAACTTTTGCTGTTGCTACTATTACTAGTGCTATTACTGCTACCATCAATATTATTACTACTGTTACGTGATATGGGGGGTGACCCCACACGATTTTTTATTATTTTATCTAATAAAAAAAATTCAAAAAATAAATAAATTAATTATTTGTTTTTTTACTTCTATTTGAGTTATTAAAACTATATTCCTTATCAAAATGTTTTAATTTATCAGGAAATAATTCGTAATAAGCAAATAGGAGGCCTTTTGTTTGAAACGAACAAAAGTTGAGCAGAACGACGTCCGTTCAGTTATTGATGCGCAAACCGAAGGAGGTTTTGCCGGCGATAGATCAACCCTTGCGATCCACCAGAGGAACCACGACTCCACGAGACTCTTGCCTTGATGGGTCGGTCCCTCCCTGTGAGCAATCCTGGTGCCTTAAGAGATGGCGTGAAGGATGAGACGAGCTTTTCAGTTCGTTCTCTGTATGAGTTGCTCAACTGACCTTACGGGAGATTTGGGGGAGAAAGGATCCCTGTTTTCTTATCCCTGTTTTGCCTCGTGAACTGCTCTACTTTAAGAGTGACCTTTACCGGAATCTAAGTTTGCACTAAATATTCTTCAATCGCCGACACAAGCTAGGTCGATGGCTTGCTTGCTGTCTCATCTGAATCGACCCACAGTAACTCACATTGATAGTGTAATCAGTCGCTCAGACTAGCAGTCGGTCTTATAAAAGTCCTGTATTAACTTTTTGCTTTTAATGTAGATTTTTCCTTAATCCTTTCTAAATTGATAGGACCCTGCTTGAGAGCCCAAACAGATATAAAGCTCTTTCAAACGCAAGCTGGCCTCTACCGGGTGTCATTGCTTAAACTAGAGCGAAACTAATTGGAATAAGTATCAGTGTGGTTTGTGCATATCAAGAGTGCAATCAGTGGTGTACCGTGCTGGATCAATCACAAACTCACCTCAGGGGCAGGAGGGACGTCCGATGAGGTGTGACCTCTCCTGGGCTGGCTTCTCAAGAAAACACGAAGAAATAGACTCTGTCGAAAAAACTAATGCGTTACTTATTTATTTGTAATCATATCAAAGTATAATCTCTTGGTCCAAATACAGAGAAAAAAATGGTTAACTGAAAAATATAAGAAAAAATCACCAAAGTGTTTAAAAACCCCTTCAGAGCAGTTTACAGACAGAGGATCTTTAAAAACTCTGACTCAGCCAGCAGACTGTCTCCCGATGTACGGAGAAAAAGTTAATGATTAACTCAGCGCAGGTCTAGACAGAGTGGGCTTCTCTCCTGAGTCAACAAAAAAAATCTTCTAAGTATTGTTGGGATCAACAGAGGGGCGTGTTTAAGTTATTAGCTTGAAGAAACTGAATTCCTGACATCAATAGAATTATTAATGTAAGTAACAAGTATTAATGATTATTAATAACAACGGGGCACCACCCTGTAAACAGGGACTAATAACCAAACAATAAACTAGGTCTCATAATTAGTGGTCACTCGTGATGTCAATAGTCGGGTGCGACTATGCATTCGAAATGACAATGAAGGATGGAGTACGTACACTGACTACCACATCCAGGTGTTATTACATACATATGCACAAGTAATCACAAACAACTGCTCCTTAAAATATAATAGTTTATTAAATCAAAATAATAAATGATCAGATCAATTACCATAACAATCAACAAACGCCACCATACAGTTTTATGGCCTAGTCGAGTGACTGGGGCAAACTGGCGGAAGAAGGGGGGGTAGCTGTGTGTGAGCACGTGTGGCCACGTGCGTCGAGACAATGGGCGAGCGTTTCAACCGCCCTCAGCCGGAGCTTTATGTGTATGCAAGTTATCGAAAAACAAGAGGAAAATAACAGGGGCAGAGAGAGAGGAACCAGAGTTTCTGCGTGCGGGGTCGCGTTGTAGTGAAAGTGTGTATCGCTGGTCTCACATAAGTGGTCGTATGTCGCCTCGCGAACTCACGACACTTATGCTGATAACCACGGTTCAACACTTCACTCACAGAATTGATTCGAGGAAAGAGAGTAGTACAAATGAAATAAACAATCCCAGAGGACAAAGAACAAACAGGAAGCGGACAAACGCTGCGGGCTCGGCGGTCCGTCAGCGATTGCGCAATACTCAGCAACACTATAACAATGACTTAAACACGACAAAACACGGGAATAATAACATATATATCAAAACACCTGAATTAGACTTAGGTTAATTTAAGCTAACTTATGCCCAGACACCATCAATCTTACTGTGAGGAGCTTCTTAGCGACGAAGGGAGTGTTCATTCGTTGATGAATGAGTTGCTTGTCGGGAGGAAGAAAAAAAAGTCTTGAGGTGAGGCGTTGTGGTTTGAGCACAACGGGGCAGCGTTGCTATTGCGAGAGGCTTTTTCCCTGCAGATGAATAGGCCGGAGTGTCAACGTCGGGAGGGACACGTGTCGAATCGTATCTGCCGGTAATGAAACGGTGAAGAATGAGGTATTCTCGTTCTGGTCCCGTAGCGTGTACACGAAAAAGAAAAGCGGAGCGCGGATGCGTTTCTCGCGGGCTCAGGGCCGTAACTCAGAATAACGTGGTCGGTTTCGGCCAGCGAAAAGCAACACGTGGGCACTGAGTTGAGTGGGGGTAGGGGCGATCGGTCCCCGGTGTGTCTTCTCGATGTACAGGACGGAGTCCCGGGGCGAAGAAGAAAGATGTCCGATGAGCGGGCGCTTTTAAACGGGTCTCTCTGCACAGCGGGAGGCTGCTTGTTGACCAATACAGAGTCCGCTTGAGCGGTGGCCGGAGGCGGGGTCATCTTAAAGGGGGCGAGGATCAGATCGGAGGTCAGATTGTCACAGGACGGAGCCCGTGATGACCTCAGCCAGTCACCCGATGGCGCCAGACCCCAACAGTATTCTTAAAAACTCTGACTCTCAAAAGTCCGGAGATCTGCAAGAAGTTTAAAGTTTCACCCCCGTGCAGGCAGAGACCTGCACAGGGTTCTCCCTCGCTAAGCTCTCCTCAACTCAGCTCCAGCTAAGTTCGAGTGTCCGTTCGAGTCTGAGTCTCCTCGGAAACCGAGGGTATTTATACTCTTAACAACCCCTGGGGCAAGGACCCCGACCACTTCAAACTGCTACATCAATATTATTACTGACACTACTGCTATTACTACCACTACTACTATTACTTATACTACAACTGCTACTACTGCTATTCATGCTACTACCAGTACTAATACTACTACAGCTATTAGTACGACTGCTACTAGTACTACTACTACTGCTACTTCAAATACTGCCATTACTTTTACTACTACTACTACTACTACTACTGTTATATTAAATACTACGACCACTACTACAGCTATTACTACTACTACTGATACTAGGCTACTACTTCTTCTGAATACTAATACTTCTTCTAAATACTAATACTTCTACTACTAATGATACTTCCACTACAACTACGACTTCTACTACTACTATTACAAATATCACTACTGCTACTACTACTACTTATTCTAATGCTACTAATACTTCTACTACTAATAATACTTCTACTTCAACTACAACTTCTACTATTACTACAAATATCACTACTTCTGAAATTTGTTTAAGCTACAGAAATTGTTCAAATATCAAAATGTTCAGCTCTTTCAGGAGAGGGGTGCTTTGACTTTTCATATTTGTAATCTTTAAACTTTTTGAATGAAGCTTTTTGCAATTTTCTTTTGAATGGGATCTCTATGGAGAAAATCTTCAAATCCTGTTATACTTCAACTTTCAAAGCCTTCTTCTTCCTCATACATTCAGCTACAGACACCATAGTTAGACATTTCAACTAGAAGGTTTTTCAGCAGTGCAGTTTAAATGCTTTCGGGCTTCAACATTTTTCAGACAGTCTCCCATTTCTTAATTTTCAGCAATTTTTTCACAATTAATTTCAGCTTTCAGCATTCCAACGCATTTTCAGCAGGAAATGCATTTTCTAGTTCAACTTCTTCTATTTCTTCCGTCCCACCTCTCCTTCTCCTTCTTTATTTAAGGTACAGAAACCATTCAACTATGAAAATGTTCAGCTCTTTCACCAGAGGGGGCTATGACTTTTCATATTTCTAACCTTTAAACTTTTTGAATTATTAAGCTTTTTATTTTCAATGGGATCTCTATGGAGAATATTTTCAAATCCTCTTAAACTTCTTCAACTTTCAAATCCTTCAACTTCCTCATACTTTCAGCTACAGACACCATTTCAACTTTCAAATGTTGAGAAGACCGTTAACTATTGCCACACGATTCAGCTTTTTGATATCTTTTAAGCTTTTTGAACTGCAGCAATTTAACTTTTATGATTTTTCAGCCCTTTTCTGACTTTATAATGGGTGTGTATTGGGCAGCTTAGAGTGCGTGAATTTCCGGGTACCCTTAAACGCCTCATCTTAACTTCACTATGGAAGAAACCAGGCCTTCGACATTGTTCTCTGAGTCATTGACCGGTAAGTAGCACAGTGTGTTTCTATACTCAACTTTAAAAATGAAGCTTCCACATTTTACAATGGCATTACAAGTGGTTTCTAACTCAAACAGGGTTCAAAATAAGCAAGAAGAGTAAACATTTTCCCGGTGAACCAAAGAAAAACTGTATTGTTAACTTACTAATACTAGCGAAGTGCTAACGTTAGCATAGCTGCTAACGTTCGTCATACGGCTCCTTCCGGTTTACTACGGGACTATAAACTATGTTCATAGTCTCGCTTCGTGTTGTAGCGCGAGCTCGTAGCATGAACGGAGCCAATTATACTCCATGTGCTGTGCGCTGCATTATTCTCAGAAACGCCAGAGGGCGAAAAAACGAAATGAACTGTGAAGAATTAAAAAGACGAGTGAAGAATGAAGTCATGTATTACATGCGTTGTCAGTGTCCGTGATTACGGAATTTTCTGAATGAATTACACATGTTTGTCGATTTAAAATATTAATTTGTAAGTCAAGAAAGGAACATTTTGTTGTCAAACTGTTGAAGTCTAATACTTAAAAAAGACTGTACTTGCATGAACAACAGGCCTTGCCTGTTCTCTACTTCCCGGCTGATAAGAACAGTAGCAGAATAAAACACATCATGTATGATAAGGTACATGTGTGGATGGATATAGCTAAGTTACCTAGCGAGCTAGCTAGCAAGCCAAGGTAACGGCCGTGCAGCTGACGTGCATGATGCTAGACCAGAGATGTAGTTCACTGATCGGTTTCACACAAAGCTAAACGATATGACAAATGTCTGACAATCTAAGACTTTCTTGACTTGCAAAATAAATATTAAATTCACAAACGTATGTGTAATTCATAGCACAATTCAAACTGGATGAAATAAACATTTATCTCTCCCCGTTAGCTGCTATACATAGTAGTTCTTGTTTTTTTATTTATTATACTATATTGATCCCGGTAAGGGGGAAATTTGTCTCTGCATTTGACCCATCCCTGTATATAGGGAGCAGTGGGCTGACTATGACAGGCGCCCGGGGAGCTGTTAGGGGTTCAGTGTATTGCTCTGGGACACATGACACGTCCCAGCCAAGGATCGAACTGTCGAGTTATAAAGTAAAGTCCCACAGGACACTGTAAAGGGCTTGACTTCATCTCTCTATTAAACTGACAATAAACCACTAAGCTAATTAACAGGTTATTTCTAATATAAAACTAGTCTTTTTCATCAAACTATCCTGACAACAATATGTTTGCTGTGGTAACATTACAGTCAGAGTGTTTTATAACTGTTAGTTTTACCAGCAGCTAAATCTGTTGATTTATTATTCTGGCCACTTTATGTGTCAATGTGTAAATCTGTAACAGAAAGTGACCAATAGACATGATTATACACAAGCTTTGTGATCTTGAATTCGACCTTAATGTACAAATAACCTTTGTTCATATAATGCTGATATTATCGTTCTGTAGTAATCCACTAATATAATGCAGGCCCTATAGGAACATGACTTTATATATTCAGTATACAGAGACATTAGATAATCCATTATTAGTCCACAGTGAGCCCTCACATAGAGCTGAGATGGAGCTGTCATTAGTTGTGGGTGTTCTGTAGTTCTGCTAGTTTTAACCCTTTATTGCTCATACACACAGAAGATAATAATATTGTGTTTCCTCTCTTAGGCAAAGAGAACATTGATCAACATCTGTGCTTTGGCTGGTAAGTACGGACATGCTGTAACTGAAATTGACAATTGTTGGGATCAATAGGGGCGTGTTTGAGTTATCAGCATTTAAGAAACTGAATTCTTGACATCAATAGAATTATTAATGTGAGTAACAATTATTAATGATTATTAATAATAACGGGGCACCACCCTGCGAACAGGGACCGATAACCAAACGATAAAACTAAGTCTCATAATTAGTGTTCACTCATAATGTCGATAGTCTGGTACGACTACACATTCAGAGTGAAAGTAAAGGTTTAAGTTCGAACACAGGCGACTACATACAATTCATTACATACATATACACAAGTAATCACAGACGAAAGCTCCTTAAAATATAACAGGGTTTATTACATCAGAATAATAAATGATCAGATCAATTAATATTGCAATCAACAACGCTATTACACAATTTTATGTGCCTAATTTCTAAACAAATTAATAAAATGGGTGAGGATGAGTGTATATAAGTGTGTGTGTGGGTCTGTGTATAAAAAGAAGGGGGGCTCTTAACACTACAGTCGAGAACTACAAAGATGGCCGCGTCGAATGACGTAGCCAAAATAGCAGAGGGGGGGTGAGACTATGGGTGAGAAGGGAGAGGGCTTAAAATACTACCGTTGAACCACCATCAGATGGCGTAGTCGAGTGACTTGGGCAAAATGGCGGAGAAAAGGGGGGGTAGCTGTGTGTAGATCACGCGTGTCTGTGAGGCACGTGTGGGTGTGGGGCAATCGATTGAACGGGGTTTCCCAAGGGGGGGCCCCTAACTATGTGCGTGTGTTACGTGAGGGAGAGAGAGAGAGAGAGAGAAACTCGACATGAATCAACTTCTGCTGCGATGTCCTGAGGAGCATGAGTACGTTATTCTATCATGCATAAGCATACCGTTGTCGTCCTGAACTGTCGGCAGCTTACGCAGTGATGAACACGGCCCTCAGCTCACTCACAGAGTCGAGTTAATGAAGAGAGAAATATCACACAAAGTTGAATACAAATGAATGAAAATAATCCCAAAGAAACAGTCAATGCAGTTAATACACAATACAACGGAGCTTCTCTGGTCCGTGATGATTGTGTATTTACCTCCGTATAATGCGACGGTGTCTTTAACACGAACAGAATACGGGAATGCACAGTGGAGCGGAGCTGAGGTCCGCTGGGTGTTACGCAATACCTTGGTATTACGCAACAGTAACGTAACGCACAAAAACACGGGAATATCAACATATAAATGAAATAACCTGAATTAAATTTAGGTTAATTTAAGCTAAGCTAGCCCAGACACCATGAACGCTTACTGTTTGAAGCTTCGTTGCAGCGGGGAGAGTGTCCGTGCAGGATTGTGGTTGTTCTTCCTGAAGAAAAAAAAAGGCGTTGGGGGCGAAGCGGCTTTTGCACGGCTGGTCCGCGGTGCTGCGACGGTCCTACTCCTGCAGAGAGTGGGCCTTAAAGTTTTTCAACGTCGGCTGAGACACGTTGTCGGATCGTGTCTCCCGGTAATGAGCGGTGAAGAAGGAGGGTTGCTCGTTCTGGTCCCGTGGCGTGTGCGCGAAGGGCGGCGGACGGATCGCATAGGGTATGCGTTTCTCGCGGGCCGAGGGCCTTAACTCAGAATATACGTGGTCTATTTCGGCCGGCGAAATGGCACGTGGTCGCTGAGTTGAGGTTTGATGAGTGAGGCCGATCGGTCCTCGGAGTTTCTTCATAGGGACCGGAACGGATCCGGATCGAAGAGAAAGATCTGTCCTGTGTTCTTCCTTATAAGCGGGTCTGCTTGCTCAGCGGGAGACTGTTGGTCGGCCAATGGAGGGTCCAGCTGAGCGGTGACCGAGGGGGGGTCAGCTTAAAGGGGCAGGGATCAGGGTTCAGGTCAGATGTGGCTCTGACGGAGCCTGTGAGGGGCTGAGCCAGCCTGATGATGGTGCCAGAGCCCAACACAATAGACCACATAACTTGATGTGTTTAACTGTTAAGTATCTTAGACTAAGGCTGCAACTAACGATTATTTTAACAATCGATTAATCGGGTGATTCTTTTTTCGATTAATCGATTAAAAAAAACAAAAGCATGAATTTCCAACCCTTTATTCAAAAACAGAACTGATCTTCAGAAAGTGCACAAACAGGTTGCTTCTTGAACATCCCTGAGCTGTTAAAGTAATAATTAAAAACCAAATGGACTAACACAAAAAACATACATGTGAACAAAAATATGTATATTTTTGTTTAAAGGGACCTGAGCTGTCAGAACAATAAATAATTTATAAAAAATAAAGAAAAATACAAATCAGAAAACTTAACAGGATTTGTTTGAACGTCAGAACTTGTTCACTACACTACACGCACAAACTGAATCATCACCGTGGTGCTCTCGTGCCATATCATGTCGCTTTTGCATATCTTGCAATGAACACACTTTTTCAATTTATTAAGTGTGAAATGCTCTCACACCTTGGACGACTTAGGTCGTACTGATTTCTCTGCCTCCGCTATGTTTCAGAACAACGTTACGGGTCCGATGGTCTTTCCTCTGTTGTAAATTGTTTGATCGCATGTTTACTTTTATTGTGAAGAGCATGAAAACGGAAGTGATTTTACTGTGAAGAGACAGGAAGTAGCATGATGCATGCTATGTGCTATGATACGACAACAATGATAACGATAAGTGAAAACCTAACGTATATGTCGGGTGCAAGAGCGCGGTCTGTTCATTGTAACAGTTGTTAAACTGCAGTTTTCAGGAAGTAAAGTGTTCCGTTCAAAACTAGACGTGTCTTGGTCGTCATTAGAAGCTCCACTTCACTGCTGTGCTCCGCTCTTTTTTTTCCTTTTTTTTTTTCCTCAAACATCTCCGCGACTTATTGAGTGGCGTAATAATCGCGCGACACAATGAATCAATAATGAAATTTGATAATCGATAATGAAAACTATTTTAAAAATCGATTATTATCGATTTTATCGATTCGTTGTTGCAGCCCTATCGTAGACCTTTTCCTTTTGTTTAGATTGACACCAGATTAATTTATTTTGTGTGATTTAGTCTCTCTAAAGCAACTTAAATATATATATTGAAGACTAACATAAGTTCCTGGGAAATTCTAGATCTTGAATGAGACTTTGATAATAAACAAGGAAATAAAATGAGCTGTAATGATGGTTTTCTGAAATTAAACTAAACATTTCACCCTCCCGCTCCTCCTTCTATCCCCCTCCTTTCTGTCTCTGATTGCAGACCAACACTGTGACTCCTTGCATCTCTGAAGTGTAAGTTCACACACATGAATTATGATTTTGCTGTTACTAAACTAATATTACATTGGTTTACATTAAGAATGACTTCCCATCCTAATGTAGTCTCGACAGGAATTACATCCATCCATTACGTACTCAACACTAAATGACCCACCCTGAATAACAGTTTGAGATTGAAATGAGCTGTGACACACTGGTTTTCTGAGAGGAAAGTAAAGATCATTTCTTTCTCTCTCTCCACTTCTTCTGGCCTCCTCCTTCCTGTCTCTAACTGTAGATCAGAGTTGGTGTCTCCGTGGTGACTTGACAGTAAGTTCACATGTGAATCAACACTTTTACTTAAAACACTTAATACTGCAGGTTTTAAACACACTGTAGTGAAGTTGTAGTTAGTGAAAATGTGAGACTTCTAAACAGCTATACCATCATTTCATACCATCATATACATATCATTTCATGATATTTCACATAAATCTGTGCAGTATTACCTGTTATACTGTCATGATGTGTTTACATTATGATCATGTGAGCAGACACTTCACTGAACCTTTAGCTTTGGGTAGAAGTTACTGAGTTTGTTATTCAGACTGCTGTCTAATGTGTGTCTTTATTGTGGCTTACAGGTGTCCTGCTGTCTCCCCTCTCCTCTATCATATTGGCTCTCTGTCTTTCCTATACCTTCTATCAACTCTGTCTAAGCATTGGTTCCTCTAGCTTTCCTGTCAATCTACCGCTCTGTCTTTGATATTGGAATTCATTCTTTGTATCCCCCTTCTATCCCACTCTAGCTGTTACCGAACTTTCCAAACCTACCGAACTTTCCAAACCTACCGAACCTTCTGAAAAACTTCTGAACAAATTACTGGAAACTGATTTCTGAAATCCTATATTCTGAAGTAAATTACATGGTTATCACAACCTGTCTGTCTCTCATCTCGCCCACTCTCTGTCTCTCCACTGATCCTCTGATCCACTCACTTGCTTTGGGTTACTGGTACCTGATCTATCTTTTAAGAAATCTGAGAGATTCTCCTCTCTCACGCTCACCTCTTTCAATCTTCTATCTACATCATATACATCTATAGAATACTATTACTGTTTGTACAAATAGTACAAAACATTTGAAATATACTATGAGAGATTTTTTCAACAAAATTGAACATATAATTGAAAAAGACATGCACATAATTTTGTTGTGATTGAAAAAGTTACACTTCTATCACAAACATTTGGTAAAATAAATTATAATTTAGAATTAAATCTGGTAAATTTCCAAATATATAATTTCTTGTAAAAGTTCATGATTAAGTTAACATAATTAAAGGAAACTGCATTCTGGTTAATATACATAAAAAACAACTAGTGAAAATCCACATTAGAGAATAAGTCTAGTTGTTCCTGATCTTTGTTGCTGTGGAGTTCTGTTGGTTTGTACCTAGAGGTTTGTTTTGGTAACAGATATTTCACATTGTTGTTTACTTGACTAGTCTACATACGAGTAAAAGTAATACCACTACATACATTGTATTCATTATTATTTAATTTATTCAGATAATTTTCCATATAAATTATAAATATAATTGTTTGAATCATTCAGTGTTTTGTTGTTGTTTAACCTGTTCTTACTGAAATAAAATCCAGACATCTATGAGGAACTGCATTCATTTGGAGCGGCTGTTTCCTGTCTGCAGACCAACGTTCTTCAGAAGCATTCATCTGTCATCTCACTGCCACAACAACTCTTCCTGATTCTGAATATAAACCATAATATAGTGTAGTAGTATTAACTTATTCTCTGCTGGTGTAAGTGCAAACAGTTTAGGATCAGAACAGATCATCGCTGATATTGGACTACTGGTTGTGTGTTGGTGGAAAATATTTGAATTGTTTATTCTGTGTTAAATTTAAATTTTTCCATAAAGCTTTGAAATTTACAGAATTTATTCTTTGTAGTGCGTCAGCCTTAAATTGTTAATACATTCTGGTTCTTACAGTATTAATACTGTTGCCTTAATAAGTAGCTATACATTGAGGCATTTTGAAATCTGACTGAAGTCTTAACAGTTTAAATTAACCAGTTCAAGTGTATTGGATTACTACAAAAAAGACTAATTGAGATTTAGGTGGCTTCAATCATAAACAGCATTGGAAGTAGCATAATTTAACTTCAGTTGTGTGTCAGTGTTTGTGAATTTGTGAATATATTAGCAATAATATATTTAGACTAAGGAATATATTTGAAGTTACTGTCACTGAATTTGACATTCAAATAATTTGTGTCAAACTAAAATATACAAATACCATATTGTCTCAGTGAAGTAAAATTGGAGCATTAGTATTGATCTCTTTATTGTGTTAAATTTTACGTCACATTTATTTATACAGACGAATAGGATTTTCTGGATCAACATTTGCTTGCATACTGTGAAGTCTTCTTTCGGTGTATAATTATAAGTTGAATAGTTTTGAAGCCTTTAACCCCAAACTGGACTGGACTTTAGCTGCTTATCAGGGGCAGGGCGCTCTCTGTCCGCTGGTGGGAGTGTGCTCACCTGTGTGTGCGCGCACTTGTCTGTGTTTGCGCGCGCATCGGGCCACCATGCAGAGAGCAGAGGAGAATTGTAAACGCACGACCATGTAGAGACAGAAATGACATGCTGTCGTGTAAATAAGATAAATAACATACGGCTATTTAGTTTGTTTAATAAAAGAACAAGGTATATATATTCATGATTCTGTCTCCTCTCCCCCACACCCCATTTCAAAATAAAAGCCTCAGAGTGAATTCTAACTGAACTGCTTGTGATGAAGCCTGTCATTTAATAACCTCTGTTTATGTGTGTCAAACATGATTATGTCTCCTCTCCCCCTCCCTCCCCCACCCAGTCCCACCCTTTCAAAATAAAAGGCTCATGGATTAACTGTATTTAAACGTTAAGCTCAAAATTTGGCTTTTTTGTTGAAATAATGAATGCTCTTACTAATACTGCGACAACTACTACTACTGCTAATATTTCTAGTATTATGACTACTACTACTACTTCAACTTTTGCTGTTGCTACTATTACTACTACTGCTATCAAATTTTATTACTACCACTACTGCTATTACTACCACTACTATTATTACTTATACCACAACTGCTACTACTGCTATTCCTGCTACTACCAGTACTAATACTGCTACAGCTGTTAGTATGACTGCTACTAGTACTACTACTGCTACTTCAAAAAATTACTTCACTATTACTACTACTACTACTTATTCTACTACTACTACTGTTATATTAAATACTACGACCACTATTACAGCTATTACTACGACTACTGATACTACTACTTCCACTACTTCTTCTAATTACTAATACTTCGACTACAACTTCTACTACTACTGCTACTACAAATATCACTACTGCTACAACTAGTACTTATTCTAATACTAAGACTTATACTGCTAATAATACTTATACTACAACTACAACTTCTAGTACTACTACAACAAATATCACTACTGATGGAATTCTTTTAAGCTACAGAAACAGTTCCAATATCAAAATGTTCAGCTCTTTCAGGAGAGATGTGATATGACTTTTCATATTTGTAATCTTTAAACTTTTAGAATTATTAAGCTTTTTGCAATTGTTTTTGAATTGGATATCTATTTTCAGCAATGTTTTTGCAATTAATTTCAGTTTTCAGCATTCCAACGCATTTTCAGCAGGAAATGCTTTTTCTAGTTCAACTTCTATTTCTTCTGTCCCACCTCTTCTTCTCCTTCATATTTTAAGCTATAGAAACCGTTCAACTATTAAAATGTTCAGCTCTTTCACCAGAGGGGTGCTATGACTTTTCATATTTCTAACCTTTAAACTTTTTTGAATTATTAAGCTTTTTATTTTCAATGGGATCTCTATGGAGAATATTTTCAAATCCTCTTAAACTTCTTCAACTTTCAAATCCTTCAACTTCCTCATACTTTCAGCCAGAGACACCATTTCAACTTTACAATGTTGAGAAAACCCTTAACTATTGCCACATGATTCAGCTTTTTGATATCTTTTAAACTTTTTGAACTGCAGCAATTTAACTTATATGATTTTTCAGCCCTTTTCTGACTTTATAATGGGTGTGTATTGCGCAGCTTAGAGTGCGTGATGTCACCGCTAGAGTGAAGAGCAGCTTGAGATTCTTGTGAAAAAAACATTTGTATTTTGCCACTGTGTCCACAATCTTCACTCTTCATGCATACTTTCTGGATGTAAAAGTAGCTAATCTTGTCCTTGTCGTAGAAAAATGACTGTGGAATCCCACAAATTTACATATTTGACACAGCAGCCGTTAATTGAGAGGAAAACCAACTTTCTGCTCCATAGAGACCAATGTTAAATTTTGCTTCAAAAACATCTTCCACAGAACACGGTACCCCATTTCTAGATTGCCAGTTAAGCCACATTTTTTACACTACAGACACAATTTTGACAGGATCTGTTTCTCAAGTCATCCTTCCTCTCAATTATTAATATCGGAGCAATAGGAGCTACGGTTATGGGAGTTTTGATGATTTGTTTGAGAGGTGTTTCCCTGTTTTATCTCCATGAAATGGCTTCAGGCACACAGGTGTTTGCGATTGAGCCAATTAGTGATGTTGGTAAACATCCAGTCTCACACACACCCCTCTCTCTCTCTCTCTCTCTCTCTCTCTCTCTCTCAGGTCTTAGAGACTTTTAGAGGACCCCCCCCACACACACACACATACCCCATTTCAAAATAAAAGCCCCAAAGAGTAAATTCTAATTGAAATGCTTGTGATGAAGCCAGGCATTTAATAACCTCTGTTTATGTGTCAGACATTATGATTATGTCTCCTCTCCCCCCCCCACCCAGCACCACCCTTTCAAAATAAAAGCCCCATGGATTAACTGTATTTAAACAAGCTCAAAATTTGGCTTTTCTGTTAAAAAAATGAATGCTCTCACTAATACTGCGACAACTACTACTGCTGCTGCTAATATAGTATTACTACTACTGCTACTACTACTTCTACTATAACTTTTGCTGTTGCTACTATTACTACTACTGCTACTGCTATTACTGCTACCATCAATATTATTACTACCACTACTGCTATTACTACCACTACTACTATTACTTATACGACAACTGCTACTACTGCTATTCATGCTACTAAAAGTAGTAATACTACTACAGCTATTAGTACGACTGCTACTAGTACTACTACTACTGCTACATCTTCTACTGCCATTACTATTACTACTACTACTACTACTGTGATATTAAATACTACGACCAATACTACAGCTATTACTATGACTACTGATACTACGTCTTCTACTACTTCTTCTAATTACTAATACTTCTACTACTAATAATACTTCTACGACAACTACAACTTCTACTACTACTACAAATATCACTACTACTACTACTAGTACTTTTTATAATGCTACTAATACTTCTACTAATAATACTTCTACTACAACTTATACTACTACAAATATCACCACTGATGAATTTTTTTAAGCCACAGAAACTGTTCAAATGTCAAAATGTTCAGCTCTTTAAGGAGAGGTGTGATATGACTTTTCATATTTGTAATCTTTAAACTTTTTGAATTATTAAGCTTTTTGCAATTTGTTTTTGAATTGGATATCTATTTTCAGCAATGTTTTTGCGATTAATTTCAGTTTTCAGCATTCCAACGCATTTTCAGCAGGAAATGCATTTTCTAGTTTGTCATGTGTTTGTGTTACAAATGGGCTACGAGTGAATTTTCGTTGTGTCCATCAGCAGTTTCCAAAGTTACTTGTCACGTTTGATCTATTTAACCTGAAGTGGTAAAAATAAAGAATTAAACGGAACTAAACTCCATCAGGCAAGTAAGTTGCTAGATGTAGTCGCCCGACGTGGCATTTTTGTTGCCCCGGTCAACTGGGCAGTCCTCATTGTTGAGCCCTGACTTGAATGGAAAATGTTTCAACAGGAAACATGATGGTATTAGAACCAGCAAAGCTCATAAAAAGCTGAACCCAAGGACATGGTTAAAGGATTTGGTGAAAAGTTGTCAGGCTTTTAATGAATAACGTGGTATTGGCACAAACACCACATACTCTGCTAGTCTAGTTCAACACTGGTAGACCAGTAGCTCCAAGAGGATCATGTTAACATGTTAGATAGCTAGTTAGCTTGTATGTTACAGTAGCCCATTGTTATATATATATATATTTTAAATAAACCTTTATATAACCAGATGGGTCCTGTTGAGATTTAAAAATGAATTTATCCCCAAGGGAACTCTGGCCAAGAGAGCCGCAATACACTGTTTCAACCAACATACACGCAAACCGTTACAACACACAAAACAGACCAATAAGACAATCACAATCATCACTCTAATTGTTCAGCAACATCACATTGTCACTTACCACTCAAGAAAAAAGACATCTGAACAATTGTTTTGTCATTTTTCTAAAGATTCGACCGTATGGGCACCGGGGGGCCCCTGTTCATTGACATCACCTGGCATCCAGCAGGGGACCCGGGCTCAGACAAGGAAACCTCCTCTCTGATGATTGCCAGCACAGCGGTCAATTATTGTGGCCTGGAGAGCATCCTCCACTTGACCTGCTGCAACCAGACCAAAGAGAAGATCACTGGCTACCTGGCCAAAGCGAAGCACCTGGGCCTCAAGAACATCATGGCACTAAGGGGAGGTAGGAGAGATGGCCCAGGAGGGGTTGTGCTATGAACAGGGACTTCTTTGCGCCATTGTTTCTTCCGGTTTCCGCTCACAACAGAGTAGCTCACTTGCTTCTGCCAGCCCTTCTCAGTGAAGAGGAGAGGAACGGTAGCTTTGCCTGAAGAGTGTGGTCTAGAAAGGTACTGTAGAAGGCAGGCTACTGCTTCATTTCTTTAGTGCACTTTTACATTTTCTTTGCGTTGTGCTTCCAATGTTTTAGCTGAGGTCAATGGGCCGCTTTTGACAGCTGGCATAACTAAACAGAGTACATAGATTAGGCTTTACATTTCCCTGTCCTGCTGATTGGTTAGAGAATAGCCTTGGAGATCCTCCTAACATGTGGTATTCTGACCTCTCCACAGACCCAGTGGGAGCAGGCTGGGAGGAAGAGGAGGAAGGCTTCAACTACGCCACCGACCTTGTTAAACATATCCGATCAGAGTTCGAGGACTACTTTGACATCTGTGTTGCTGGTATGTTGTCAGCCTCCAGATCAGTGGAGGGTAGTTTAAGTGGAACTCCATTTGAAGCGTCAGTCAGTCATTTCGATCTGTCTGTATGTCCAGGCTACCCCACAGGCCACCCAGAGGCAGAGAGCTATGAGGAGGATCTCCGACACCTGAAGGAGAAGGTGGACGCCGGAGCAGACTTCATCATCTCCCAGCTGTTCTTCAGGGCAGACACTTTCCTCAAGTTCCTGGATGACTGCAGGGCGATTGGTATCACCTGTCCCATCCTACCTGGAATCTTCCCCATTCAGGTGAGTCACTGCTGCTTCCAGAAACAGCAATACTGTTCTCATTGCTGCTGAACATAAACAATACTGAGAATACTGAGAAGAGTCCTACTGAGAAACGCCTGTCCATCCTGTTTAGCATGACTCCATCTTCTTGTTGTTTTGGTCGTTACTCCCTTTGTTTGTGCAAGCAGAGTTTGGCCAATTAAAGATCATGGATTGTTCAACATTTTTCTCACCACTCAAATTTCCTTTTAGTTCTCTGTCTCACACACACATTAATATATTGTGAGGATCAAATGTGTTGCTCAGCTTCAGTAATTAGGTCAAATAAAATGAAGAGTGATTGACGAACATTGGCAGACTAAATCTAGAAGATTGTACAGTTGCTAATACGTTAACAGTCGGGTAACCAACAATAGGGAGTAGGGTTGCACGGTGTATTGATACTACCTGTACGTTAAAAACTATACGATTTTGCATATTTTTTGTATCGATACTTTATTAAAATAGCGTGCGATCAGAGCGACTCGCTGCTCCGCTCCCTGTCACGCTGCCTGCAGGCAGGGGCAGGCCAGCGCTCTCACAGAGAGTGATCACAGGGGAGACATGGCATCAAGTGCAGGAGCTTTTCCCGACCGTCCTCGGCTTGTTGAAAAACAAGATGCCAGAAGTATCATCTGGAAGTACTTTGGCTATGTTGCAGACGGTGAAGGAAAGCCCACTGACATACAGAGACCCGTATGCAAAACGTGTTTCAAAGCCACACAGACCAAGTGAGGCAACACGTCTAACATGGCAAAGCACCTTTCAGACAGACACCCCGAACTTTTTAAAGAGTTCAAAGAACGACGGGTAAGCAAATGTGATTATAAACATGAACACCCCCAAGCTCACCCATATACAGCTAACACGAGTAGCCTTAGCCTAGTTTGAGGACAGGCCTATATGATCATGAGGTCACAATGCACACAAACGTGTACTAAATGAAACACAATTGATGCAAAATGGCTACATGCTGGTGGAGCCTGAGGGTGGATCTTGAGCTAATTATTTTTATTTTTAGTTAAGGAAAAATAATTATTCCATCAATTAAGATAAAATATGAAGTGAAAATATCAAACTCACTATGCAGTAAATGAAGCATTGTTTACCCCCCACTCCCACAGACAGTCAAACAGATGCCAGCAGAGTCAGCAGCAACACAGAGACAGCGGAAATATGAGAGAGGCTCAAAAGATGCGAAGAGGTTCAACATTAATATTAATTCCATTTGTTAAGTGTTCAAAAAGCTGGGCAGGAACAAGCTGGTAAAAAAGGGAATCGTAGAGATGTTTTATTTATTACTAGTATAGATAAATATACCAGTATCGTATTTGTGGTATTGTATCGAATTCTGGTATCGTATCGTAAGTATCGGGTATCATGATACTTATGGCAGGTATCGTATCGAAGTCATAATTTTGGTATCGTGACAACCCTAATGGAGATTCATTATCGGCAGCTTATCGTGTAAAAGTGTTGTGATTGAGGACAGGCTGAATAGGGCTATGTTTGAGAGAAAGCAGAGGGACATTGATAAAGTGTTGCCAATAGCCTCATTTCAAAGAGTTCCCTGTGCTGCTGCTGTAGGACTTTGTTTAGTTGTCCTCTACTTTGCCTTTCTACTTGTTATTAAACTTCCCAGGGATTGATTCAGAGTAGTTGTCAACTGATGAATTCGCTGGCTTTATATGAGGTTATCTCAAAAACTCTCAGATATCTGGGTAGCCCGACATCATTTCCTGTGTGGAACCTGAAGGTTTTGCCCCAGAGGACAGTGCCATGGCATCTGCCTAACCCCCAACTAGTCATAACCCGGCTCCTAGGTCATGATAAGTACGGGAATGGACACAGTGGATGACAGTTCATTAAATATATTTATTACAATGAAGTAAATAACTAAAAAAGTGCTCACCACAAACCTGAAAAAAAGTCTGAAAGACTCCACAGATTGAAGATGCAATGAGGCCAAATTCTTACCTGCAGCCAACCTCTGTATGTGTACCCTTAAAGAAAAGCGTTGTTCAAATCATTTCAAACAGACCATCCACTGACATAAAGCTGGACTTCAACCTTTCTAACCCCAGCCCTATTTTTAGGCCTCTGCTCGAAAATTGCATACCCATATACTAAAAAGAGTGTAGTTCTGCAACTACAAGGTCTATTTGAATAATTTTGACGTTATAATAAAGGTAACACTTGTGAGATCTGTTCAGATGTGTACACATCAGTGTATATGTTACTGGTTAAGAGTATATGAAGATGGCACACAGCTCAAATTGAAAAGTTTCAGGTTCGCCAGAAAATAAAAGCACTGAAAGCTAGGGCTGCACGATTATGGCCAAAATCATAATCGCAATTATTTTGATCAATATTGTGACCACGATTATTTCACGATTATTCATTAATTTTAGGGACATCTTTTTATTGCACTTTCACGTTTAAATGAACAAGAACACTGCTTCCACTTCCATTGTTGTACATTCAGGCTAATGTACAACTCTTTGCATCAGACTGGTCCTGATCACAGTGCATCTCGTGGAAGGAAAATATAAATAAAATAGTATCAACACTTTTTAACCAAAATTAAATCAACAGAGCACTGCTTTCACTTCCATGTTGTGCTACATTCCAGCTAATGTACGTCTCTGCATCGCTATGCGGCGCAGACACAACTCGAACGCACTATGTCATATGATTTGTTCTTGGTTAACATCACTTGCCCTAAATCCAAAAAACTTCCAGACAACGAATGATGATCCTTTTCGAGGGGCTAGCCTTCTGCTCCTGATTTAGCTTTCACACGACACCTGTGAAACGACACACGTCCGTTCTGTTGTCTGTCTCTCTACTTCTACTAATACCGGAGTCTGCAGGGTGCGTGCATGACACCTCCCATCTCGTCGGCTGACTGTTAGTTGAGGAACCGCTTGATTTGATATGCAGCAGAGCACGCATTTTAAACGTCAATATCGCAGACGATCATGCTCATTTAATCGTGGCAGCCAAAATCGTGATCGCGATTAAAATTCGATTAAAATTCGATTAATTGTGCAGCCCTACTGAAAGCATGAATATCTCTTTTGAATGATGCTAACAAAAGTTTAAAACTCTACCAAATCATAGCACAACATGTGAACAGTCTCTGCAAATTCTGACTTTGATAAAGTGAAGCAGAACAAAATTAGAGAGGTTTTAGTACAGAGAGGTCAGGCGAGGTCACGAAATTGTCATTTTGGAACCAGCCGTTCCATTGTAATTCTCTATACTATATAACTATATATTTCACTTGTTTTACCACTAATAGTGTTCATTCTATCCAAATACAGCAGTTTGGCTTCTTTTTGAGAGCCAGAATCCTCTCTGAGCCTGTTTGTGTCTGTGATCCATGGAGCTGTCTCGTCTGACTGCAGTTTCTCTGTGCCTGTGGAGACCTAACTCAGCAGCCCATTGGTCGATTTCAGTCAATGAACCCTCCTTCGACGCGTCAGTCTATAGAATTGAGCTGGGACAACGTGGTATTGATTGACAGAATCGTTAGCCAGTCAGAATCAAAACCGCGTCATCCCTCGCGAAGCGTAAAATCCGATACGCCAAGAGTCAAATCCCTTCCTTCCCTCAGCTCCCCTACATTAGGTAGACCCCCCTTTCTTCAATGACAAACAGGATATACGTCGAACACATGTTTCAATGGAAATAACCGGGAATTTATCCGTTCTCTTCACGAAATCAGCTCACGGTGAGATGCATTTATGATGATTATTGATAAAAAGCGGTTTGTGGTTCTGGTGCTTGTTTGCTCATAGCTCTGTAATGGTTTCACGGAGAGAAATTCTGAAGATATCTCTGGAATCTGTCGAATTCTCGTGCTTTCTGATGTATTGGTTGTCCGTGTTAGCCTTTAGCTTTGTGTTCGTAGCTTTGTCCGGAGTGCGTAGCTCACCAAGTCATGGCGAAAAATACGTGATATTGTGGTACATCTTCTAGTTGATTATATTAGTTGTGTAGAATGGCTTGCAGGATATTGTTACCCAGAATCTCTTCTTTAACTGGGTATATAACATGTGTGTAACATTCATTATATTCGTTTCTGAAAAGTGCATTCTACGACACTCTCTTCGCTAAACTTTCTCACTGGAACCCCAAATGGTCCTCGCTCTGTTCCTCTCCAGGGTTACCAGTCTCTGCGTCAGCTCGTCAAGCTGTCGAAACTGGAGATACCAGAGGAGATCACCAGAGTCATCGAGCCCATCAAAGATAACGACGCTGCTATCCGTAACTACGGAGTCCAGCAGGCGGTGGAGATGTGCCGTGTGCTGCTGGACAGCGGCAAGGTACCAGGCCTCCACTTCTACACGCTGAATCGAGAGGTCGCCATCATGGAGGTTCTCCGACAGCTGGGCCTTTGGATAGAGGACCCCAGGTCAGTCATCCCTCCGCCTGCTTACAGCACACTGGTGCTTTGAGCTACAGTCAGTAGTCGGGGAGTTTTAAGAAAGGAAATGCCAAGAATCACTTCCTATTGGTAAAAACTAGAAAAAGTCATATTTCCTGCAAGGTCCTAGTATCGACAAAATACTACAAGTACAACAGAGCAGAGTGATGTCATGACAAACCAGTAGAAAGACTTTGCATGGTGATCTGTTGCACTGGAGATGCTGCCAATGTTTACGGTTATATCAGTGTTCCACTCTGGTTATATAACATGAGACCTACAGCAGCTAGATAATTAACGTGTTTTCATAGTAGCCTCTGTTCACCTACAGTATTGACGTTAAAGTCCAGATTACTTTTTAGCCCTTTTCGATCACATCACTGGTCATATTGGGCACCAGTTTAACAATATAATAACAGTAAATTAACTTGAAATCAATAATTTCATCATATTCCATCAGAGATGCTGCTCTCTGTATCCTGAACCCCGCCTCTCTCATAGAATAGAAATATGTTAGATTGGAAAGTCATCCAGGATTAACAGTGTTAGGATGAGTGAAGCCAGATATCTCAAAGAGCCTGAGCAGCTCCTTGTTTGCCTTGATTCAAAGTGGTCCAGTGTTTCAGAGCTTGTGTTCTCTGCCAGGCGGCCTCTTCCCTGGGCAGTGAGTGCTCATCCCAAACGGAAGGTAGAAGATGTCCGACCCATCTTCTGGGCATCCAGGCCCAAGAGCTACATCTACAGGACCCAGGACTGGGACGAATTCCCCAACGGCAGATGGTACAATGCACATGAACTCAAAAGATTCGATCTCCTTGTTAATGTGGTTTATGTGCTAGTGAAGAATGATGAAGCCTACTGTCAAACGACTAAAAGGTGTCCTGTCGTTGATGTCTCCAGGGGAAATTCCTCATCTCCAGCCTTTGGCGAGTTAAATGACTACTACCTGTTCTACTTAAAGAGCAAGTCATCCAAAGATGCTCTGCTGCAGATGTGGGGCGATGAGCTGATGAATGAAGAGAGCGTCTATGAGGTCTTCACCTGCTACATCACGGCCCAACCAAACCGCAACGGACACAAGGTAGAAGAGCTTGCTCTGCCCATGACTTCTAACATTCCTCTGAGGGAGCATTGATGACATCTGTTGTTCAGCTGTGTCCTTGGTACTTAGTCTAAGTTAGTCTGAATGTAGATTTTAGTGAGACCTGAAAGACGAGGAAAACATACAGATGTTGTTGGGTGGTATGATGATAGAGATTGAGACATTAATATCCTGTTAATTCTCATCCAACTAATTTGGCTCTAGGAACACACTTTGATAAGCTAATCCTGGATAAAGTTATGTTAAACAGTGTGCTTTTAAAGCGGTGGACATGCAAAACCACGATCAGTGCTACGATTGGTTAAGCAGATTATATCAAAAAATTCATCTTCGTGAACATTTTCCAATTTTGTTGCAACTTAGAATTAAAATAGATTTTCTTTTGTATTTTACATAATCGACCTTCACAAAGTAGTAACACTTTGTGTGAAAAGTAAATAAATAAGAAAAGATCTTGTTTTTAAAAGTTCAAAACATTTAAAAAGTGGAGCATGCATATTTACTCATCCCTTTTGTTGTGTCAGATGATGGAACAGAGCACCATCTAATTTATTATTATAAAATGTAAAGAATATGACACCACGACAAAGCTGCCAAAGAGGACCAATACTCACATTTATCAGAGAGGCAACAAAGAGAACACAGATAACCCTGAAGGAGCTGGAGAGACCCACAGTATCCGTCCACAGCACCAGTTTAAGTTCCTCCATGATGATTGTAACCAGAGAACAGGAGCAGAAAAGTGAAGAAACAAACTTTCAATTCAATTCATTTTGTAGAGCCCAAAATCACAAATTTGCCTCAGAGGGCTTTACAATCTGTACACATACGACATCCTCTGTCCCAGGACCCTCACATTGGAACAGGAAGAACTCCCCCAAAAAAAACCTTTAACAGGGAGAAAAGAGGAAGAAACCTTAGAGAGAGCAACAGAGGAGGGATCCCTCTATCAGGATGGACAGAAGTGTGATAGATGTCATGTGTACAGAATGAACAACATAACAGAGTTACAACACATTCAATGATTATGACATGAATTAGTCATACAAAGAGAGTAGTAAGTATAATAATGATGGAAACATTACAATTACTAATAATAACAGCAGTGGTGGCTATAGTACAATAATATTGATAATAAAAACAGTAATGGTATTGGTAACAGTATTGTGACTACTACTAATAGTGATATGAGCAGTGGGAGTCAACTGGGCCGTGGCAGGAGGCAAGACCACGGTCCAGATAAAACCACGATCCATGGAAACCTGCGAGGAGCAACAGCACAAAGAATCTTGAGGAAGAAGCAAATGAGCATTAATGGGACATGAATTTATACAGAAGGAGAGAGAGAAGAAGAGAGAGGAGCTCAGTGTATCCTAGGAAGTCCCCCGACAGTCTAGGCCTAAAGCAGCTTATCAAGGGGCTGGTCCAAGGCAAACCTGAGCCAGCCCTAACTATAAACCTGAGCCAGCCCTAACTATAAACCTGAGCCAGCCCTAACTATAAACCTGAGCCAGCCCTAACTATAAACCTGAGCCAGCCCTAACTATAAACCTGAGCCAGCCCCAACTATAAACCTGAGCCAGCCCTAACTATAAACCTGAGCCAGCCTTTTTGGAGAATTATGATGATAAGTTCATAGTAGATGCAAAAGTATACTTATGTACAATATATTATGTTGAACATTGTTGCTCCTGAATGGATCACAGCCAACCCAATTATTTTCAACATAACTCCTTGTCCTTGGTCATGGTGGCCACAACACTTAAAAGAATGAACTTCATAATTCTGACCCTTTGCTTTTTTATTAACATAATTTACTTGTACTTTTACTTTCAATACTTAAGTACAATTATTATCAGAAAATTACTTTTGAAACTTAAGTACATTAAATATCAGATACTTATAAGACTTTTACTCAAGTAGTATTCTAATAGGTGACTTTCACTGGAGTCATTTTCCAGTAAGGTATCTTTACTTTTACACAAGTATGGCTTTTGGGTACTTTATACACCACTGTTTGTGTTCAGTGTCTCCAGCTACAGCCCAGTTTGCCGGATACAGCAGTCTCTGCACCGACTGCTGTTCATTGAGAAATAGTTGAGGCACGTAACTCCGTCCTATTACTACAAATACTTTTTACATTTCTGTCTGTCTACAGATGAAACACATAGATATAACATGTTAATCAAAGAGCTTTAAATGTGTTGGTAGGTGTTTTTTTTCAACTTTGGACAGACAAAGGCTAGCTGTTTCCCTCTGCTTCCAGTCTTGATGCTGAGCTAGGCTAACCATGTCCTGAGCCCAGCTCTGTACACATGAGACTGATGTGCTGCTGAACATCTGACTCTCCGAAAGAGAGCAGTGTTTCCCAAAATGTCATCCCATAGTTGTGTAGCATCAGCTGTCTTTAAATGAGACAGGACACTATGTTGATCACAGGCTAAGGTTTGCACTGCTGCTAGGTCATGTGTTTGCCATGGAATGATGAGCCTCTGGCCCCAGAGACCAACCTCCTAAAGGACGAGCTGGAGAAGGTGAACAGACGAGGAGTCCTCACCATCAACTCGCAGCCCAACATCAATGGCAAACCCTCCGCAGACCCCATCACAGGCTGGGGGCCTGCAGGAGGCTACGTCTTCCAGAAGGTAGGAGCACTTTCGCTATTGTTTGTTCCTTCTGGATGGAGTGGGGGGGGGGGGGGGGGCATATCTATTAGGGGTGGGAATCACCAGAGATCCCGCGATACGATATTATCACGATACTTAGGTCACGATACGATATTATCACGATATTATCGCGATATTGTGAGTATTGCGATAACATAGGCCTATATTGCGATTTATTACTTTTTTCAACTTCAAATGATGTCCCCAAAGGAAAACTGTGTCAACATGTGTTATCGAATAAGATAAAGTTTTCAGTCTGTTCATCTCACTTCAATCATTTTTATTGCAGCAGAATATGATTGTCAAGCAGACAGACTGACCAACAATGTCATAAATGTTGCATGAACCTGACAAACTGAACTGTTTGTATCACTACATAGTCCAACTGAACTAAATGCAAACGTGTGGACTCAGCATATGAACTATAACTTATATAAGTAGGATATTAGAGTTATATAACTCAGTATAACTTGCGATGCGTAGACGTCAAGGGCAGAGAGACAGTTATGGCCAGATGTCTCTCTTTGTTTTGACCAACTTCCTACCAATCACGCTGACCCGGGACCTTTGCTGACCTCACTAGAAAACAACTCAGCACCATCTAGTGGACTGAAAAAGTAATTGATTTGATTTTTCTAAAAAAAATTAAATTATTATTTTTTTTTTTATAGTTTATATAATAAAAGATCGATACTTGGCGTGTATCGATACAATATCGCCACGCAAAATATCGTGATACTATGCTGTATCGATTTTTTCCCCCACCCCTAATATCTATGTTGATATGCTGTCTTGTTTGAAATCCAACAGGCCTATCTGGAGTTCTTCACCTCCAGTGAAAATGTGACCGCTCTCCTCAAAGTACTAAAGAAGTATGAGCCCCGTGTCAACTACCACATCGTTAATGTGCACGTAAGTGTGACCAGAAAGCATAATCATTGTGTGAGTTTGTGTTATTGATATGTCCCAATGGATGTTTTTGTGCAGGGCCGAAACCTGACCAATGCCCCCGACATGCAGCCCAACGCGGTGACGTGGGGGATCTTCCCCGGGAGGGAGATAGTTCAGCCTACTGTAGTGGACCCAGACAGCTTCATGTATTGGAAGGTAAGACGGTGATTGTCCTGCTGACGTACAGGGATTCAGGAATGTTCTGCAGCTTTTGCAGGGAAAAGAGGTGGTTGTTTTCTCTACTGTTGATGGAAGTACCTAGGACTGCAACAACGAATCGATAATAATCGATTATTAAAATAGTTTTCAATATCGATTATCAAATTTCATTATCGATTCGTTGTGTCGCGCGATTATTACGCCATTCAATAAGTCGCGGAGATGTTTGAGGAAAAACAGAGCGGAGCACAGCGCAGGTTGTGAAGTGGAGCTTCTAATGACGACCAAGACACGTCTGGTTTTGAACGGAACACTTTACTTCCTGAAAACTGCAGTTTAACAACTGTTACAGTGAACAGACCGCGCTCTTGCACCCGACATATACGTTAGGTTTTCACTTATCGTTATCATTGTTGCCGTAAATAAGCACGTATCATGCTACTTCCTGTCTCTTCACAGTAAAATCACTTCCGTTTTCATGCTCTTCACAATAAAAGTAAACATACGATCAAACAATTTACAACAGAGGAAAGAGCATCGGACCCGTAACGTTGTTCTGAAACATGGCGGAGGCAGAGAAATCAGTACGACCTAAGTCGTCCAAGGTGTGGGAGCATTTCACACTTAATAAATTGAAAAGGTGTGTTCATGGCAAGATATGCAAAAGCGACATGATATGGCACGGGAGCACCACGGTGATGAATCAGTTTGTGAGTGTAGTGTAGAGAACAAGTTCTGACGTTCAAACAAATCCTGTTAAGTTTTCTGATTTGTATTTTTCTTTATTTTTTATAAATTATTTATTGTTCCGACAGCTCAGGTCCCTTTAAACAAAAATATACATATTTTTGTTCACATGTGTATGTTTTTTGTGTTAGTCCATTTGTTTATTAATTATTACTTTCACAGCTCAGGGATGTTCAAGGAGCAACCTGTTTGTGCACTTTCTGAAGATCAGTTCTGTTTTTGAATAAAGGTTGGAAATTAATGCTTTTTAGTTTTTTTTATCCGATTAATCGAAAAAATAATCACCCGATTAATCGATTATTAAGATAATCGTTAGTTGCAGCCCTAGAAGTACCATCATCGCTCTAATGTTATGTGTCCATCCTAATGATGAAGGTGTGCCTTTTTTGTAATGAGTGGAACCACACTGACTTAAAGGAATAGTTGTAGATTACGAACATCTTCAGGCAAACTCACAACGAGCCAAGGATGTAGTTTAAATGCCTTATTAGTTAAGTTATTAGTTCACTTATAATTTAGTCTGTTAGTTTATCTACGGTAGTTAAAACGTACTGCAGGAGAACGGCGACCAGCTTTGACCCACACTGGGCCTTTCTCAGAGCTTCTCTCTGATACGCCCTAAACCTGGGGGACCAAATTATGCAGATCTTTTTTTTTTAAATAAACTAGAATATGGCCTGAGCACCGCACATTGCACATCCTAGTTAAAACACTGCATGTTGACTAAATTTTGTGCAACAATGTCTGGCACAGAAACCAATTTCTTACCATTTCTGTTTGTCATATCCTAATACTAGACAGATTTACATCTTACAGTTACATTTGTGTCGTAATCTTTTAAGAACATGAACAGAAACCAATATTTGGCGATTTCTGGCTGTTTTAATTTTACTAAATTACAGATCTACACATAACATCTAGTATTTAAAGTAGGAACTTAGGTCATGCAAAAGCAGCAGATCCAGATATACTTTTTGTAATATGTGGGCACACCAATAAACTGTGATGTCAAACAGTTTAGTGGTGCTGCAAAGATATGTTGATGGTAAATAAATTTTCTGTCACATGGGGTTTTCTGGTCGACAAACACCGATTTTCTTGCAGTGAAACTGGTTAGGGGAGCTTAGGGGTCTGAGAGGCTTTTTTAACGATCCAGCGTATTTGGACATGTGTCGAATTTTAAGTAAATCGGACATACTGGCCGAGGGCGTCGCCGGTCCAACTGGTAGGGGGCGCTAGAGAGTCATTTTTTTTACACACAAATATGCAACCTATATCCGATGGCTATATTCCGATGGCAAGTCCCCCAAATATGAGCTGTTGTGGCAAAATGACGAGAAGAGACAGCGAATTTAAGTTGCAACCCAGCGGGAAGTGTTTTAATAAGCACACACCAACATACGAGTTCAGCAAATCCAAACAAATCGAACTTATTACTTTTCACAGATTACTTTTATAGTCAAAATTCAGCCCCCTTTAAGTCAGTTTCCACCAATCAAACCAGTGGGTTGAACCACAAACAGAGCACCTCTGGCCTCGTCACTATGTCATGCTCCCATGACTTTGTTTGGGTCAAGATAACCTTTTGGCAGAACACACAATTCGTGTGCGGGAAATGTTTGGACACACATTGGAGTGATAGATTACAATTTGTCTGGCGCGCCTTAATCTCTTCCTAAGAATGTTTTTATGAACCAAATGTTCAGTTCAATCCTACGTTATATGATGATTTCCTTCAACAGCGCCCGATGTACTATGCATTAGAATTTCAATAGGGCCTTCGCTGGCCCGACGTTGTCGGTTGCTCGGGCCTAATAAAATGTCACTCAGTTTAACTCAGTTTAGGACTCCTCTGAGCTATCATCACTGATGGGAGGGTTTGAGATATTCTGGTCAGGTTGAGTTCCCTGCTCACACTGATGAAAATACTGGCCCGAACAAAATGTTATCAGAAGCACGATGTGTTTGACACCAGTAGTTTTAGGTCTACCAGATGTCCCCTTCGTCAAACCTGTCCCCATGTTTCCCTCAGGACGAGGCCTTCGCCTTGTGGATCGAGCAGTGGGCCAAGCTGTACGAAGATGAGTCTCCTTCACGCATGATCATCAAGTACATCCATGACAACTACTTCCTGGTCAACCTGGTGGACAATGACTTTCCTCTGGAGAGCTGTCTGTGGCAGGTCATCGATGATATGTTCAAGATGCTCGATGCACCTCCAGAGCCTGAAGACGGAACAGTCTCTGAATAACATTTTTAAAATCCGTTTTTAGGGACAGAAAGAACACTATGGAATTATTGATATTCTATGCATTGCTTAAAAAAAAACTGTTACTTACAATACAGAGCATAGCATAGAGTAAGAAGTGTACCTCGTGGTATTTTTTAAAGAGTTTATAAATTTAACATTTGAGTGAATGGGTTTGGGTTTGGGTTAGGGTTATAACAGAAACACTGCATCTCTTTGACCTCCATGATCAGTAGCTTCATCCTCTGCAGCACTGATGAGATACATCTGCGCTCATACAGGTTTGGGGTTGACCCAGTCACCTTTTTAACTTTCCTTATGGACAGATCTCACTGAAAAACAACCAATAAGACAAATATCCTTCTTTAAATTAATTGTGAGTTTTTTACTGAGTGTTTTTATTTTCATAATTCAAATGCTGTATTTGAGTTCGATTTTGAATGATGTGTACTGTTGTGGTATAAACAAAATGTAGAGGTACAATAGAGACGTGAGATGTTGAATTCATGTTAAGCTATGAAAGCAAGAGTTACACCGTCAGATGTGAGCTACTGATGACTCTATTGTACCAGGGACATGGTTGCATATCTGCCCTCTGCCTTAACATGTTTTATATGCAAGTCATATGTATTTGTTCTGCCTGCTCTCTAAAGCATTAAATAGTTTTTCAATACTGTACAACCTGGTGAGTGTGTGTTACTAAGCGATGTAATGAAAGTGGAGTATTGCATAGAGTGACTTTATTAGGTATTCAGAGTGAAGCCCCACCAGTCCATAACCAGAGGTACAAAGGCCAGGTCATGGGGCAGCACAAGACACTGCAGCAGCCACACATGGCAGGGATATCCCCTCATTGAGTAACTGGAGATGGTGTGAGGCGGTGTTGATAAGCCAAACGTATTTTCATTGTTTTCAAATAACACCATTTCTTCAAGAAAATTGTGAAATAAAAACGTCTTTTGGTATATGCTTTTTATTTTTAGTTTACAAAAAAAGCTGAAAATAACACTGAGTCCTAGCTTATTCTACACAGAAATTCAAATATTTGTTAGATGTTTCAAGCAGGGGATTCACCTTGAACTTACTTGTGGAATCTAATAATCAGTCAACCAGTTTAGTTCTGCTGTCTTGTGTCTTGAGAAGTGAAAAAAGTAGAGGATTGTCTGAGGAGATCAGACAGAAGGATGAAGCCAAACATGATCAATCTCAAGGCTCCAAGTCCATCTCCACAGAAAGATAAGATAAGATAAGATAATCCTTTATTAGTCCCTCAGTGGGGAAATTACAGGATTACAGCAGCATTGCTCACAAGTAATAAAATGAAGTGAAGATAAAAAATCAAGTAGTATAATAAACTAAACAGTAAACTAATAAAAAAATATGACAGTAAAGAAGAATACAACATATACCAGTATATACAGACGGAGTAAAAATGTAAAATGTGAGATAATACTTAAACGTATTGGATATTGCACGGGATACTGCACGGCATTGACAGTAAAGAAGAATATTAAATATACCAGTATATACAGACGGAGTAAAATGTAAGGTAAATACTTAAACGTATTGGATATTGCACGGGATACTGCACGGCATTGACAGTAAAGAAGAATATTAAATATACCAGTATATACAGACGGAGTAAAATGTAAGGTAAATACTTAAACGTATTGGATATTGCACAGGATTGCGCGGATTAGATATTGCACCAGGTGAATGAATTAAAGTGTTCAGAGTGTTCATATTCATGTTCAAGTGAATTAAAGTGTTCAGAAGTGTTCAAGTGTTCATGTTCAGTCAAATGTTCAAAGTGTTCAAAGTGTTAGTGGTCTCCCGAGAGCAGTTTGTTGTGCAGCCTGACAGCAGCGGGGAGGAAGGACTTGCGGTACCTCTCCCTCAGACACCGGGGATGGATCAGACGGTGACTGAAGGAGCTGTGCAGAGCTGCCAGAGTGTCCTGCATGGGGTGGGAGGCGTGGCTCATCAGGGATGAGAGCTTCGCCAACATCCTCCTGTCTCCCACCACCTCCACAGTATCCAGTGGACACCCCAGCACGCTGCTGGCCTTCCTCACCAGTTTGTCCAGTCTCCTCCTGTCAGCTGCCGCGATGCTGCTGCTCCAGAAGACCACTCCATAGAAGATGGCTGATGCCACCACGGAGTCGAAGAAGGTCTTCAGGAGTGCTCCCTGCACCCCAAAAGACCTCAGTCTCCTCAGCAGAAAGAGTCTGCTCTGTCCTTTTTTATAAAGAGCGTGAGCGTGGTCAGTCCAGTCCAGTTTATTGTTCAAGTGAACACCCAGGTACTTATATGAGTTCACGACCTCAAAGTCCAGTCCCTGGATGCTCACCGGTGTCGGAGGAGGGCGTTTACCCCGGCGGAAGTCCACCACCAGCTCCTTGGTCTTGCTGGTGTTGATGTGGAGGCTGGCACCATCCTAAAAAGTCCTGGTTTAGGTCCCTGAATTCTCTGTCATCATCTGCGGAGATGAGGCCGACGATTGCAGAGTCGTCAGAGAACTTTTGCAGGTGGCAGAACCTGCTGTCCCCGTGTCCACCATGCGTAATGTTTTCAAGAAGATGACTTCGGAGAAAAGTTGACCACAGACAGCAGCAAAGGATTGTTGGAATGGTGGAGGAAGGAGCTTGGACAACTGCAAAACAGATTCAATGACCTTCAAACACAAGTTACAAACATTTCAACTTGCACCATCTGTCGCAAATCAATAAATGGAGATGATATGGTTCTGGTTATTCTAAGAAAGAGAAAAACAAAAAAGCCTGGAGTTTGCCAAAAGACAACTGAACAAGACAAATCAACAAGTTTTTTGGTAAGTTGCTCTATGCTTACAGAAACAATAATGAAGCCTTCAAAGATAATGACACTCACAACAGAAACATAGATGAGGTTCACAGATTTTTGTTTGGTTGCTTTGCTGCCTCTACTTATGCTGCATTCACACCAAATGCGTCGCAAGAGGGGGCGGGGCTTATCGTCCTGAAAGCCTTTCAACTGTCCGCCATTAACCATGGAAAAAATAACCTCTATTTCTGCTTAGTATGTGTTATAGAAGTCACAGATATCCCGGGAAACTAAACGCCGTCATGTGTGGTTCATAATATTGTCCAGAGGAGCTCCATGGATTTTATCGAGCTGTATTCACTGTGTCTAGCAAGCCACAGGTCGCTGTTTACTACAGCTGTATGAACACACATTTATACATAGTTTGTTCCGGTCTCTATTGATATGAGATATCGTAGAGCTCTGGGTGAACACAGACGGCTACAGTATTTATTTCCTGATTCAGCAACGGCAGGACGTCACTGATAACAGGGGGAGCAACTCAACGCTGATAGGCTATCGCGCCGGGTCGTAACGCGAATATTTCGCAGAAGTTGAAAAATTTCAACTCGCGTGTCGGAGCGATTTGGCGTTTGACGCGGATTTGCGTCCATCGCGCCGCAAATTCGCGTCCGTCGCGACGCGCCATCGCAGAGACTTTGTATGTAATCTACTCGCACGAATAATTCAGGGGTGCCCACACTTTTTCGGCTTGCGAGCTACTTTTAAAATGACCAAGTCAAAATGATCTACCTACATTAAAAATGCTAAATATCTATCTATTTATATATATATATACTGAGTATACTTTATATTTGCAATATATGTTGGCGTACCTTGCATAACTGCATGAACCCTTATGGCACAATACAATTCTGTACATTTTTGGTCATTACCTTATTCTGATGACTTGCACTGAATGGAATTGGCCAGAGTTGCATAGTCCGGCATGAATGAATGAATGAATGAATTTTATTTATATAGCGCTTTTCACAGACATAATATCACAAAGTGCTTAACATAGCAGACATTTAAAAGCATAAAAAACACAATGTGACCCTAGGGTCAATAAATTATATACACAGAGAAAAATAAAAAATAAAAAATAAAAAATAAAAAATAAAAAATAAAAAATAAAAAATAAAAAATAAAAAATAAAAAATAGGGTTTATTAAATCAGAATAATAAATGATCAGATCAATTAATATTGCAACCAACAAACGTTATCATACAATTTTATATGCCTAATACCTAAAGAAAATGAATAAAATGGGTGAGGGTGTATATATGTAAGAGTGTGTGTGTGTGTGTGTGTGTGTGTGTGTGTGTGTGTGTGGTATGTGTGTGAGGATCTCTATGTGTGAAACGAGGGCTTAACGCTACCTCTCAACCACCACCAGATGGCGTGGTCGAGTGACTTGGGCAAAAAGGTGGATGGGCTGCTATATGTAACCACGTGTGTCTGTGCACCACGTGTGTGTGTGTGAGTTAGGGGAGAGTCGAGAAAGAGCAAAGGTGGGGGTCATGAATCAAACTTCTGCGTGTGTTGTCGAAGCGAGTGTGTGAACAGCTGGTCTCATCCTGCACAGGCCTGCCGCTGTCGTAGGAACTGGCGGCGACGTGTGCATGATAGCCACGGTTCTACACTCCGCTCACAGAGCTGATTAAAGAAAAGAGAATATCACACGAAGTGTAATAAGATAAATGAAAATTCCCAAACAAAACAGATCATCACTGCGGTGAGATGAGAGTATTGTCTTCCTATCACCCCGGAACTCGGTCGGCGAGACCAAGGTCCGCCACCGTAGGTTCAGTCTTTCAGTGATAATACACAAACTTTCCATTCACCAGCAGTGATGAATCTAATGCAGACAATACACAATATATGGCGGCACTCCGTGGTCCGCGATAATTGCGCAATGACGCGGTGTAACAAGACAGTGATTGAACACAACAGGGTGCGGGAATAATAACACATAAATTAATAAGCTAATGCTAATGCTCAGCTAGTGCTAAGCTATTGCTAAGCTATGCCCAAGATGCAATGAACCTTACTTGGTGAAGTTTCATTCGGTGGGGCTCATTCCCGTGGTGGGAATCGATCAGTCCTCGAGTGTGGGCTCGACAGCGCGGCGTTTGAGCAAGCGCAGACTGAGTAGCTCGGAGCTCGGTCGCTCCCGGTCGCGTGACTCGCTCTGGAGTGGACACAGACTGAGCTGACATCGGCGCGGCGTTTGAGCAGGCGCGGATGGGGTCGGACCTCTGTGGCGCGGCTCGCTTTGGAGCAAGCGCGCGTCCGATCTGTTCTCGCTGCAGCGGGGACAGTGAAACTTCGGGTGAGACGGCGTGGTCCGTGCGTTTCCCGGTAATCATCGGTTGCGGAAGGGGTTAGTCCTCGTCTTCCTGCCGGAGGATTTGATGAGGGTGCGCGGTCCTCATCGGGGGCCTTCTGTTGTCAGCGTGGCGCTGGGGGGGGGGAGAAGGGCCCGGTGCCTCTTCTGGCCCCAGGACGAAGTCCAGAGGGAAGAGAGCGTTGGTGTGCTCCCTGCTCGACGGAGGTCGAAGGGGAAAAAGCGTGGAGGTGTCGGCTGCAGGCACTTTTGTTGGGCACTGGTTTAACCACAGGGGTCCTGGTGCTGTCTTGGCTCTCGGCCAATGAGATTGCAGCGGTGCATTCAGGAACAATAGTTTTTGGGGGGGGGAGAAGTTCATACCCTAGTGTGAAATTCCTTCCAGAGGAGGTTTGCTCTGTTGAAGCCATATGCTCAGACCCCAACACAGATAAAGGGAAAATAACAGAGGCCCCAGAACCGAGCCCTGCGGTACACCACAAGACAGTGGAGAGGTAACAGACAAAATCACCCACAGAGACATTGAAACTTCTGTCATTGAGGTAAGATGTAAACCAGTCTAACTCTATGCCAGAAATGCCCACCCAATCACGTAGCCTCTTAATCAGGATGTTATGGTCTACAGTGTCAAATGCAGAACTGAGGTCCAGAATAACTAACACGGAGCAGTCACCTGCATCAGCACACATGAGAATGTCATTTGAAACCCTCAGGAGAGCGGTTTCAGTAGAGTGTTGTTTACGAAACCCAGACTGGAACTTGTCGTACATGTTGTGCCTCTCCAGTGCAGCAGTAAGTTGTTTGGCCACCACTTTCTCTAAGATTTTGGACAAGAAAGGCAGTTTTGATATGGGCCTGTAGTTCATGGGCAAAGCTGGATCTAAGTTTGGTTTCTTTAATATGGGCTGGATAGTGGCATGTTTGAAATAGGAAGGGACAATTCCTGTAGACAATGAGGAATTGACAATAGATGTTACTGCAGGGCCAATAGTTAGCAGAACTTTCTTAAATAGAGAGGATGGTATTATGTCCAGAGGGCAAGATGATGGCTTTGTTTTGTTAATTAAGTCCATCAGGTCTTGAAGGCTGATAGGCTGGAAAGAGTCCAGAACAGCAGGAGATTGCGAGGAGCTACATGTAGATGAACAGATCCCAGGCTGAATGCCAGACCTAATACCTGTTACTTCATCAATAAACTAGATAAGGAATTTGTTGCAATCGTCAACAGAACAGTGTTGGGATCAATAGGGGCTTGTTTGAGTTATCAGCATTTAAGAAACTGAATTCTGGACATCAATAGAATTATTAATGTGAGTAACAATTATTAATGATTATTAATAATAACGGGGCACCACCCTGCGAACAGGGACCAATAACCAAACGATAAAACTAAGTCTCCTAATTAGTGGTCACTCATAATGTCAATAGTCTGAGTACGATTGCACATTCAGAGTGAAAGTGAAGGTTTAAGTTCGAGCACAGGCTACTACATCCAGTTATTATTACACACATATGCACAAGTAATCACAGACGACTGCTCTTTAAAATATAACAGAGTTTATTAAATCAAAATAATAAATGATCAAATCAAGTAATATTGCAACCAACAAACACTATCATACAATTTTATGTCTAATACCTAAAGTCAAATGAATAAAATGGGGTAAGGATATATATACATATGTGTGGGTGTGTATGTATGTGTGTGTGTGAGAGAATCTAGTGTGTGAAACGAGGGGGTGTAACCTATTCCATCAGCGATGAAAAGAGGAGGGGCAATCTAGAACTACAACCTAGAACTACAAACCAAGATGGCGGACCCGTGGGACCTAGACAAAATGGCTGAGAGGTGGCTGCGTGTGACCCCGTGGGACGGTGCAGCACGTGGGTAGGGACAATAGATAAATTCGCAAGAGGTTCACCCAAAATCAGCGGCTCTAACTATGTGTGTGCAGGTTAAGCGAGAGAGAGAGAAAAAGAGAGAGAGAGAAATCAAACTCTGGTGCGATGTCGAAGTGAGAGTGAGAACAGCTGATCTTATCATGCACAAGTCTGCTGTCGTCGTTCTGAACTGACGGCAGCTGATGCAGTGATAGTGATAAGGAAGAGCGAGTAAACCAAAACGAAATAAAATAAATCCCAAAACAAACAGATCTTTACCACTGCGGTAAGGGAATTTGGGCTTTATGGCAAAATTTAACATGGGGCTTACTGGGCCACCGGCCCTTTTGTGACACGGTGACAATGTTCCGGCCGGACGGACTACATTGCATTGGGCATTTGCGGAACAGTCGGGCCGTTGAGGGGCAAATGTGTAGTCAGTGTTAAAATCCTATAGAGGGCGCTTATGACCAGTGGATGACCAAATGGATGGGAATGGGAGGGGCCAGGCCCAAAAGGGTGTTTTGTGCCTTTCGGGTCGAAATGGACGGGGAATGGACCGGTCGGGTGGAAACGGATGGGGATTGGACCGGTCATGCTCCCAAACATGGAAATGGGCGGGGCATGTCCCAAATGGGGCGATTTGTGCCTTTCGGGTGCAAACCATGGAAATTGATGGGGAGTGCACCGGTCAAGCTCCCAAACATGGAAATGGGCGGGGCATGTCCCAAATGGGGCGATTTGTGCCTTTCGGGTACAAACCATGGAAATGGATGGGGAGTGGACCGGTCAAGCTCCCAAACATGGAAATGGGCGGGGCTTGTCCCAAATGGGGCGATTTGTGCCTTTCGGGTGCAAACCATGGAAATGGATGGGGATTGGACCGGTCAATATCCCAAACATGGAAATGGGCGGGGCATGTCCCAAATGGGGCGATTTGTGCCTTTCGGGTGCAAACCATGGAAATGGATGGGGAATGGACCGGTCAAGCTCCCAAACATGGAAATGGGCGGGGCATGTCCCAAATGGGGCGTTTTCTGCCTTTCGGGTCCAAAGCCTTGGAAAACATGGAAACGGATCAGGTATCACCATATGATGCCACAAACATGTCGGAATGTTCCTGAAAAAAACAAAAAAACTTCCCAAAGGGCTACAGACTTCTCCTTTGGCATGCTGACTCGAGTCATCGGAGGGAGTGTGTGGTGCAAAATGAATTAAAAGACTGTTAATGATGTGTACATGTTGCTGTTTCTGCTGGGTGCAATAAAAACACTTGTAACTGGCTTATCATTCCATAATTGACATATGATGGACAGAAGAGGACCCTCTTTAAGGTCCAATTGGATTCAAGTCATTAGCATGCCGCCAACAGGAGATAGCTTTCCAGAGGATCTGCAGATTTGCTGCTCCATGTGCTCATTCAAGTCATCAAGGGGAGTGTCTCGTTCAATTATAACACAGTTCCAACCCTTTTCTGAGAAGTTATGACATTCAATACTTTCCATTCAAATGTAGTCGGAATGTCCCTTTTTGGAAAATGGGCCATTTGGGATTTATTAGAATCAAGGTCAGTTTTCACTCTTTGGGGTCGGCAGGAGATATTCTCCGGCCCCTAAAAACACGAATAAATGACATTTTTGATATATAATTGACAATTCTTGGACAAAATTGAACACTCTACTGGGATTGATTGGTTTTCTAGCATTAGCACGTTGCTAACAGAAGATAGCTTTCCAGAGGGTCTGCAGGTTCTATTGCACCATTTTCCCATTCAAGTCATCAAGGGGAATGTTGTCATGCAATCTCCCATGAAATTCAACCACGTTGTGAGAAGTTATGACTAGTTGAAGGATGGGCCGTTTGGGTAATCACTTTCCATTCATTTTATCCTACAAAATGCCCCATTCAAATGTAGGCCAACTGTTCCTCTTCCCGCACAGGCATGCTAAGTGCTAGGGAGTCCCTTGAATGTGCCTCATTGGGGCCTGTCTACAGCATATTAGAAAAGCAGGGCTCTGACATCTTCAGAAGTAAAAGTTGATCTGATCTCATCAACAATACGACAGGGTGTACAGTTTAAGGACATGCACCCCATGCTGAAGTCTGAGTTTGGTACAGGCAAAAATCAGTTCTAGATAATTTAGAGGGATTTTTTACAGGTGACCTTATTGTAGGCCTAGTCCACAATGTGTGTGAGAAATCTGGGGGTTCTAGGACCCATATTGGAGAAATTATGGCCATTCTTGCATATGCCAAAAAATTAATTTATAAGGAACCAATTAAGCCCTTTGTGACTGTTTTGGGGACCTTAACTTGCAGCTACGAGGCCCAGATTATAGGTGTGTAATGGTGACGAGCCCCTCTTTGAAGGAGAAAAGGAATCAAATCTCTACTTTGAATTAAAGTGTACATTTTGAGAGAAAAGGCCATGTCGGAACATAAGTGTCATGAAAAGGCCATATCATCCTTATGACTCAGAAAGGGACATTTCGCCTACACTTGACTGGGGTCTCGTTTAGTCCAAAACTCCCAACCCGATCGGCCCTTCTGTTCCCAGTCCCCCCAAACAATATCTAGAGTAGGCTCTGGGCTAGGAGGTTGAAACTTACGAGGGGGCATACCTGGGAACAGCCAAACAGGTGTGCAAAGTTTCAAGCAAATCGGATGACTTTGATTTTTGGGCAAATTCAATGACATTGCCTCACTTTGCCTGAGATACCAACATTTCACAATTGGAGGTGCTAGCCGCACCAAACTTGGTGTGTGTGTTCATATGAAGCCACAGACTGTGTGTACCAAGTTTGGTGGCTGTAGCCCATTTAGATCAAATTACACCATATATGGTGAAGAAAAAGGGCCGTTCCGACTACATTTGATGGGGCTCTCATGTAGGCCGCATGTCCCACAAATCCGAACCCAAATGGCATAAAGTGTCCCTGTAGGCTTTGGGGAACCCCGGGGCGATTAGTGCCATTCGGGTTGGGATTTTTGGCATAAACGAGAGTCCCATCAAATGTAGTTGGAATGACACTTTTCCAGTTATAAGGGTATTTGTCTTTGTATAAGGGCCGTTCCGACTACATTTGATGGGGCTCTCATGTAGGCTGCATGTCCCACAATTAGTGCCATTTGGGAACTTATCCATATGACTCAGAAAGGGACATTTCACATACACTTGACTGGGATCTCGTTTTTCCCATTCCTCCCAAACAATATCTAGAGTAGGCTCTGCGCTAGGATGCTGAAAGTTATAAGGCGGCATACCTGGGACCAGCCAAACAGGTGTGCAAAGTTTCAAGCAAATCGGATGACTTTGATTTTTGGGCAAATTCAATGACATTGCCTCACTTTGCCTGAGATACCAAAATTTCACAATTTGAGGGGCTAGCCCCACCAAACTTGGTGTGTGTGTTCATATGAAGCCACAGACTGTGTGTACCAAGTTTGGTGGCGATGCCAATGTCACATATTGACCCGAATGGCATTTCATGTCACCCAACCCCGAATGGCAACTTTTGTCGGAGAGACATTGTCCCGGTACAATTTAACGCTGATCCAAGATATGAGGGCGAGATATTGAAGGGTTGAGGAGATATGGCAGTTTAAACTGTCAATCCTGAAGTCCTCGGAGGTGGCCATCAAATGGCCCTTTCCGTCCGATTCGGCCCCCCAAATGACCCAATTTGGCCGATTCGGCCCCCCAAATGGCCCTTAGCGTCCCCGGTGACATGGGGCGTATTCTGCCATTTCGGGAACACGGTCCCGGAATGGCCCTTTGTTGCCCAAACTGCCAGACCCGAATGGCATAAAGTGTCCCTATAGGCTTTGGGGAACCCCGGGGCAATTAGTGCCATTTGGGAGCTTATCCTTATGAATCAAAAAGGGACATTTCGCCTACACTTGACTGGGGTCTCTTTTAGTCCAAAACTCCCAACCCAATCGGCCCTTCTGTTCCCAGACCTCCCAAACAATATCTAGAGTAGGCTCTGGGCTAGGAGGCTGAAAGTTATGAGGGGGCATACGTGGGAACAGACAAACAGGTGTGCAAAGTTTCAAGCAAATCTGATGACTTTGATTTTTGGGCAAATTCAATGACATTGCCTCACTTTGCCTGAGAAACCAAAATTTCACCAATGGAGGTGCTAGCCGCACCAAACATGGTGTGTGTGTTCATATGAAGCCACAGACTGTGTGTACCAAGTTTGGTGGCTGTAGCCTATTTAGATCAAATTACACCATATATGGTGAAGAAAAAGGGCCGTTCCGACTACATTTGATGGGGCTCTCATGTAGGCCGCATGTCCCACAAATCCGAACCCAAATGGCATAAAGTGTCCCTGTAGGCTTTGGGGAACTCCGGGGCGATTAGTGCCATTCGGGTTGGGATTTTTGGCATAAACGAGAGTCCCATCAAATGTAGTTGGAATGACACTTTTCCAGTTATAAGGGTATTTGTCTTTGTAAAAGGGCCGTTCCGACTACATTTGATGGGGCTCTCATGTAGGCTGCATGTCCCACAATTAGTGCCATTTGGGAACTTATCCATATGACTCAGAAAGGGACATTTCACATATACTTGACTGGGATCTCGTTTTTCCCATTCCTCCCAAACAATATCTAGAGTAGGCTCTGCGCTAGGATGCTGAAAGTTATAAGGCGGCATACCTGGGACCAGCCAAACAGGTGTGCAAAGTTTCAAGCAAATCGGATGACTTTGATTTTTGGGCAAATTCAATGACATTGCCTCACTTTGCCTGAGATACCAAAATTTCACAATTTGAGGGGCTAGCCCCACCAAACTTGGTGTGTGTGTTCATATGAAGCCACAGACTGTGTGTACCAAGTTTGGTGGCGATGCCAATGGCACATATTGACCCGAATGGCATTTCATGTCACCCAACACCATACTGCCCGAATGGCAACTTTTGTCCCAGAAACATTGTCCCGGTACAATTTAACGCTGATCCAAGATATCTACGTTTGAGGGCGAGATATTGAATGGTTGAGGAGATACGGCAGTTTAAAATGTCAATCCTGAAGTCCTCGGAGGTGGCCATCAAATGGCCCTTTCTGTCCGATTCGGCTCCCCCAAATGGCCCGATTTGGCCTATTTGGCCACCCAAATGGCCCTTAGCGACATGGGGCATATTCTGCCATTCCGGGGACACGGTCCCCGAATGGCCCTTTGTAGCCCAAACTGCCAGACCCGAATGGCAGTTTTGTTCCCAAGCGGGTTTTTGTCCTTTGCCCCCTAGTGGTCACGAAACATAAACATACGGGCACATGGGACAAAAACTTTGGAAAATCGTAACTCGGCGACCGGAGGTCCCAAGGGGCCGCCGTCCGCCCACCCGATTTTTAGCGGCGCCCCTTCCGCCCGTTAGGTCCGAGCCAAAAAGGGCCATTTTTATCCTTCCTGCCAATGGGGCCGTAGGCCGAATGGCACCGAGGTGCCTAGGACCGGTGAGGTGAGCTTATTGCTTTCTTATCACCCCCCGAAACTCGGTCCGCGAGACGAGGGTCCGGCCACCGTGGTTCCAGTCTTTAAAGTGATAGAACCACAAACTCCACATTCACTAGCAGCGACGGATCTAATGCAAACAGTTACAGCAGGAAATACACAATATAACGGGACTCCGTGGTCCGCGATGGTTGCGCAATAACACGGTATAACACAACAGTGACTTAACACAACAAGATACGGGAATAACAACACATCAACGAATAGGCTAAATTAAGCTAATGCTAAGCTAATGCTAAGCTAGGCCCAGATACCATGACTCTTACTTGGAGAAGCTTTGTTCGGTGGGGCCCATTTTCCGTGGTGGGAATCGGTCAGTCCTCGAGTGTTGACTCGGCGGCGCGGCTCTCGTAGCGGGCGCAGACTGGGGGGATAACTCGGTCCTCAGGAGTCGATACTCCCGGTGGCATCTCTCTCTCTGGAGCGGATGCAGACTCGATCTCCTCTCTGCAGAGAGGGCTATTTAACTTCAGCTGAGGCGACGTGGTCGGTTCGTACCTCCCGGCAATCTTTGGCGAGAGTTAATCGTCTTCCTGCCGGCTGTGTACACAAAAAGGGTGGAGGTACGGGGCATGGAAGCTATCCGTTCTCACACTAGGATCCAGAACTCAAAATAAAACACAGTCTGTTTTTCGACCAGCGAATGTAACAAAGGTTTCATCTTGAACCCATCCAGGAAGTTATACCAAGAACCCTTTCATATTCCAAAGGTTTCATCGAGAACCCATCCAGGAAGTTATACCAAGAACCCTTTCATATTTCAAGGGTTTCACCTTGTACCCACACATTGGGTTCTACTGAGAACCCTGTTATATTCAAAGGGTTTCATCTAGAACCCTAAAGGGCCGGGGCTGATGTAGTGTAGCTCAACCCACAACAATCCTGGTTCACAATCACAGTTTTTGGAGTGTGGGTTCTTGTGTGGGCGTCCCGATTTAACATGCACATAAGTCCTTGAAGAACTTATTCTTGCTGTAGAAGCTGTGCTGAATGGAAACTGGCTGGATCACAGCAGGTTTAGAGGAGCAGGTGGAAGATCTTCATTTAGCAGCAGCGGTAGTTGACCCTCTTACCTGCGGCCGTGTAGTCTGCAGGGCTGCTCAGCTGCTTGACGGCATCAGGAAGGACGACCTGCTGCAGCTGGAACTTTCTCTCCATGTTGACTCTGGCCGAGCTCAGATTACTGACGAACTGATACACTGAAGACAGAAAGGACTGGACGTCTGGACAGGAGACGCCCTCCTGAACAGAGCCTCACGTCTGGACAAAGAGTGAAGGGTCAGCAGTAAAAACTGAAAGGTTGACGAGCTGCTTCCTTAGTTCTGTCACTATCACGGTTATTTTCCTCCTTCAGATCGTTTTAACTAGTTTGAGTTTACTGTCTGACGTCTCACCTGCTATTTTACGTCTAATGCCGTGTTCGCGTCAATCACGCCGCAGGTCTCGCTGGGGACTATTTGTGTACATTTGCGCTTATCGCCCTGAAAGCCGTTCAACTGTCCGCCATTAACCATGGAAAAACTAACCTCTAGTTCTGCTTAGTACGTGTTGTGGAAGTCCCGGGAAACTAAACGCCGTCATGTCTGGTTCATAATATTGTCCACAGGAGCTCCATGGATTTTATCGAGCTGTATTCACTGTGCAAACCACAGGTCGCTGTTTACTACAGCTGTAGGAACACAAAATAAACTGATTTGGCTGTGATTTAACGGCAATAAACCGACAAAAAGGGACTCCGAAACAACTACGTAATGATGCCGATTTGTAGGCTACTTGTCTTCTCAATGGAGCTCGGATGGATCGGTGCTAGGCTAAGCTAACATTGTAGCAGCTCCACCAACACTCAGACTAACGTAATCTAGACGTAAATACGGCAGCGTATATCGAAAGTTACGAATGTAACTACGGTTCTATGAATCCTGGATGACCGCCAGAGGCAGTGCTTCACACTGGATATCTTCCGTCTCGCGCATGCGCAGGTCGAATATTTACATCAACAAAGTCACGTGTGACCTCGGATGACCCCCGTCGTCTATAAGTTCCGGTGTCATCCTGAGCTCAGTCCTATGGAATCTTCTTGCGAGTTCACGGGATTCCGAGTGACCAAGAACTCTGGCAGTCATCCAGGATTCATAGAACTGTAGTTACATTCGTAACTTTCGTTCTATTTCATCCTTACTGACCGCCAGAGGCAGTGCTTCACACTGCCTTATGACTTACACCAAAAGAGTCACGAGGAAGCACAGTAACTACCTCGTATAGCTCCGGCAGAGAAAATTGGCCAAAGAACCCTCCCCAGTGGGTGAGGGGTGGCAACGTTAACTCTGTAGTGTTTGGTGAATGTGCTCAGTGATGCCCATGAGGCCACAGCACATATATCCTCCACAGGCACACCTCTCAGGCCTGCCCTTGGTGTGGAGACACTCTTGGTAGTGACCCTTCACCCCGGGTGGCCGAGCGCAGCCACTCACCTTGTATGTATAGGCAATGGCCTCCACTATCCAGTGGGACATGTGCTGTTTTTTTTGTTTTTTTTTCCCAGAAGGAGCACAGCCCTTCTTAGGCTCACCATAACTGACAAAGAGCTGCTCCGACAGGCGGTGGCTTCCACATAAGCTCTGAGGGCCCACACTGGGCACAGCAGCCTTGACCTCTCTTCTCCCGATGGGGGGGGGGTCAACTTTGTCAGCTGGATAGGCCGGTTTATATGTGAACGTATCAACACCCTTGGGAGAAACACTGCATTAGGCCACAAAGTGACACCCAAGCCATCTGAGTTCCACCTCAGACATGATTCTTCCACTGATAGGGCATGCAGCTCACCCCCACATTGAGCTGAATGGACGGCAAGGAGAAAACCGTTTTGACGATAGCCATCTTGGCTCCACCTGTGCCAGGGGTTCACAAGGAGACAAGCATAAGGTGTCCAGTACCAAGGGTAGGTCCCATGCAGGGGAGACTGGCCCTTATCTAGGAGGGACTGTAGAAACTCAGTACAGCAGGCAAGGGGCGCTGTACTGGGACCTTGTTCTGAGCCGCACACCAGTCAGAGAACAGCTTCCACCTGTTTTTTGTACTGCAGGCAGGTAGACCGCACACTGGCATTCAGAACAGTCAGTCAGACTGGTTCTATGCAGCCACTCAGCATCCGGTCGGGCCCTCCCGTGATCCATAGCTGAAGGCGGCAGGGATTGGAATGCCAAATCCGACCTTTTAGTTGCGACAGGAGATCCCTCCTGTCGGGGAAGAACTCTGACAAGCTAATAGCAAAATCAGAGGGAATGGTGGAAAGGCATAAGAAGATCCTCTGGCCATGTGTGAGCCAGGGCATCTTGACCCAGAGGGCTGGTCCTCCCCGTCAGGGAGACCCAGTGGGGGCAGTGGGTCGACACGTCTGGATGCAACCACCACTCTCACGGTGGAGGCTTGTGACGGAACAGGAAAACCACAACCTGGTTCCGTTCTCCTGGTGGGTACAGGCTGCGAGGGGCCTCCCAAGTCAGAAGGGCACGGTGATCCCCGTAGCAACTTCTGCAGATCTGGTGCCCCATTGACAGTTTATGGGAAATCACAGCAGAGGTGTTGTCCAACCGGACAAACACATGATTTCCCTTCAAATATGGAAGGAAGTGCTTGAGCGCTAGCTCTAGAACCTGGACCTGTGGTCTTTCAGCAGACAACTGCCCCCAGGTTGTCCTGTTCTGTCACACCGCACCCCGCCTTGAGAGGCAGGTATCTGTTGTGACAATCTCCTGGTGGAACGTAACTGAGCCTCTGGGGCTCGGTTCCTGGGACACTGTTTGCCAGATATGCACTCTCCCTCCATGGGGATAGTGAATAGGCACTGTTTTGATAATATTATTGCCCTGTATCTGTGCCACTTGGCATCCAAGTGAAGGCTGTTCAGCCATCTGCAAACCCAAGGTTGAGGCAGCTGTCAGTTTACCCAATAGTCGGAGAAAAGGATGTAGGGCAACCGTCTGCCCTCTCGGAAGGGGGAGAGGTTGTGGGGGTTGTTGTCCACATGCTGGGGCGACAGACAGGACCGCATAGGGCCACACTAATGAAGGTTATGCTCTGAGAAGGGCTCAGGTAGCTCCTCTCCATGTTCACCTTGAGGCCCACCGGGCCACGTGAGAGAAGACGAGCAGTGTCCTGTGGCGCCTGAAGCCGGGATGGCGCCTAGGTCAGCCAGTCGTCTAAGTACGGCAGTATGTTCACGCCCTGTGATTGCAGGGGGAAAGGACAGCAGTAACACACCTTGTGAACACCCATGGGGAGATGGGAGAGTCCGAATGGAAGCACCCAGGACTGAAAGTGGCGGCCTTAAAAGGCGAAATGTAGAAACAGCCTGTGGTGAAGCACCATGGGAACATGGGAATAGGTGTCGATAGACGTGAACCACTCTCCCTTGGAAATCTGCTGCTGGGAGAAAGAACCCCGACAGCCGGCCCGGAGACATCTCCTGGCCCCGCTGCCGGGGGGACGGCGACGTAGGTAGGGTTGTATAGGTAGCGGTCCGGCCTCTAAGCAGGACGCCGAGGCCTGTGGCGGCTACTAGGGTAAGCTGGAGGCTGAGAAAACGGCCTTGTGGGGCCAAAGTGGGACCCCTAGGTCTGGGGGTGCAGGCATGTCCCTGCAAAGACCAGAGAACTGCTGCCTGGTCTGGCTAGCTCTAACAGTTCGCTGAAGCGCCTGTATAGCAGCTGACTCGAACAGCTCACCAAGTTCCACTGGGACAGTAGGGAGGGTCCTCATACATGTCTCAGATAGGGGTGACTGCGCCAGCCAAACCTGGCGGCGAGTCTGAACCAGGGTGGACATCATACGTCCAAGTTCCCTCGACATGAGCGCAAATGCCTGCAATGAAGCATCACTGAGCGGAAGCGACGAAGTAGCCTGCTGCAGAGAATCTGCGAGGGAAAGCATGAGGTGGGAGAGGGAGTTGTCAATACGGTGCACAGCGCTGCTGTGTCATAAGCCCTGGATTGCAGGTCATCTTTGACCCGACATTGGGTCGAGGGCACCTGGCATCGGGCCTCAGAGTCTCCTCAGGGGAAACTATGATGGACGCAATAGTCGTCTAACTGGCTGGCATACGTGCAAGGCCAGATTTGCCACCTCCTGCATGGTCTGATGTAAGGCGGGAGAGAGTCCTGGTGTCTCCAGCATGCATGCAACTGACTCAGATATTCCTCGGAGGGAGGAACAGAAAAGGTGGTGAGGGCGGGAAGGCGCCTGAAGAAGGCACTCACAGGTGGATGTCCCAGCTGCTGTGTATGCCAGGCGTGCCAGCGCCATACAAATCACCAGGATAGGTTGGGCTGGATTCAGCTGCCCTGACAGGGGGAGGTAGACCTCACGCATCAGGTGTTCCACTTTGGCCAGCCTAGCAGACCTTACTGCTCAAGGCGTGTTGCCGCAGGTCCTGCCTGGGTTCTCCGAGAGGCCCTGCCTCAGAAGCCCGAGGCTAAGGCAAGAGGTCAGGGCCGTCCTCAGGCTGAAGAGGAGCTATACAGGTCCTACAGCCGGGAGAGTTTAACATGGCTGCGATTCTGGTGGAACCCTTGTCCCACTAGCTGATGCGGCATTCCAAATCAGTCTGAGCGGGAGCGCTCTGCTGAATGTTGAGAGAACAGGCAGGGGGCAGTCAGAGGAGAGTGATCGTTCGGACACTCTTCACCTGGACAGCCGCTGCGGATATTGGTGACCCACCAGTTAGCCTGAGCGAGAGCACTCTGCTACTGTGGAAACAGACCCAAAAACAGTCCTTACAGTGAGAGGGGAGCGAGGACACTCTTCACTAAGATAGTTGCTGCAGATATTGGTGTCCCACCAGTTAGCTTGAGCGAGAGCACTCTGCTACTGTGAAAAACGGACAAAAAAGAATACAGTCCTTACAGTGAGAGGGGAGCGAGGACACTCTCTTCACTTGGACAGTTGCTGTAACTCTTGGTGTGCTACCAGTTAGCCTGAGCGAGGGCACTCTGCTAACTGATATCCGCTACTGATATGGCCATAATGTTTACAACAATCAATGGACACAATCAGAGTATTAGCTTAGTCTAGTTAGCCGGAGCGAAACGCTCTGCTAACTGATATGGCGTAATGTTTACAGCAATCAATGGACACAATCCAGCATTAACTTAGTCTAGTTAGCCGGAGCGAAACGCTCTGCGAACTGATGTGGCGTAATGTTTACAGCAATCAATGGACACAATCCAGCATTACTTAGTCTAGCTAGTGTCCCACCAGGTTAGCCTGAGTGAGGCCACTGCCAGCTGCGACCGCCGTAATGCGTAAAAACATCAATGGGCACAACGTCAATGTTGATTTAGTATAACTAGCATTCACCGAGTTAGCCTGAGCGAGAACACTCTGCTAACTGTGATAGTTGTAATGCTACAAAGTTGATGGCCACAGCCCCAGTATCAGCTTTGTTTAGCTAGTTTCCCACTGAGTTAACCTGAGCGGGGACGCTCTGTTAACCGTGACAGCCGTAAGGCTACAAGGTTGATGGGCACAGCCCCAGTATCAGCTTTGTTTAGCTAGTTTCCCACTGAGTTATCCTGAGCGGGGACGCTCTGTTAACTGTGACAGCCGTAAGGCTACAAGGTTGATGGGCACAGCCACAGTATCAGCTTTGTTTAGCTAGTTTCCCACTGAGTTAACCTGATCGGGGACGCTCTGTTAACCGTGACAGCCATAAGGTTTACAAAGTTGATGGACGCAGTCCCAGCTAGCATCTCACCAAGTTAGCCTGAGTGAAGACACTGCTAACTGCAAAGTACGTCAGATGTAAAGATTAAATCTCAATGGACACAACGCCAATGCCGATCTAGTCGAACTAGTGTCTCACCAAGTTTGCCTGAGCAGGAACACTCTGCTAACTGTGATAGCCGTAACACTGTGAAGGGCGGGCCGACAGCGTACTTCTACGCTCGCGTTAGCGCGCCACTCGATTAACTAGAGTGGAAGCGCTCTGCCAACCGTGGAAAACAAACAACGGTTATAGAAGACAATGTTAATCGATCTTACCGATTGCTGTTATCACGACTTAGGTGGCCCTTATCAGACTGGTGACGACCGATGATAGGGGCGTCCACCAGTCCGGGGCTCGATGTCCGAACGGCGAACACACCGTTCCCTCCGATGAGGGACAGCTCGTCGCAGCCTTTGGAGGGCGAGAGAACCGCAACTCCGACCGGTGGTCACAAGGCTACAGCGACAAGCTCTAATATGTCTTGATCGTAGACACATCTTTGTTTATGCTACCATGGTAGCTAACCTGCGAAGCGAGAAGATAAAAAAGGACTGAGCTCAGGATGATACCGGAACTTATAGACGACGGGGGTCATCCGAGGTCACACGTGACTTTGTTGATATAAATATTCGACCTGCACATGCGCGAGACGGAAGATATCCAGTGTGAAGCACTGCCTCTGGCGGTCAGTCAGGATGAAATAGAATCATTGTTTGTACCATATGGTTTACACACACATTTATACTGTAGAAATATCCTAACGGTATTTACAGGCATTAAACGTATAAGTATTATGTGTGTGCTCATTTGCAATAGTGTTGTGTGTGTCATAGAGCAAAGGTTTGAATCTCCGGGTGAGGCACTCACGCGCTTCCCGTACAAAGAAGACGCTCTGACACACAGATAGTTTAGCTAAAACTCGTAACTAGATGTGTTGTGAAGCAGGTTAGTCTGTGCAATATTATGTAGCAACAATAGGTGGAAAGCAGGAACAGCATCTTCTCTGTCCATGAGAACTGGAGGACTCCCACACACAGCAGCCCCAACCCTGGCGTGTGTGTGTGTGAAGATAACACGTCCCTGTGCAGGACAAGGTCAACTCCTCATGAGAATGAATAAAGACACAGGGAAATGATAGAACGGGGCTCACAAAACACTGAGGGGAGAGATGCGTGGATCGAGCCCTGACTTTGTGTCTGTTGCTAGGGATACTTAATCAATTCTTGTGTTTTGTGAAACCATAGATCTATGTTGTTTATGCTTTGATGCTTGACTTATTAAATTGTTAATACTTATAGATCGTCTACCGTCTTCTGTTCATCGAATGTAATTCCAATCAAAACGATCTGCGCAGGGTCCTTCTGAAGGTGTAGTCTTTTGGAGTCAGATTATACGGTGGGCTTTTTGCCCAAGGGTAAATCCCCAACAATACACATAGTTTGGTCCGGTCTGTATTGATATGAGGTATCGTAGAGTTCTGGGTGAACACAGACGGCTACAGTATTTATTTCCTGATTCAACAACGGCAGGAAGTCAGTGATGACTGGGGAAGCAACTCAACGCTGATAGGCTATCGCGCCACAGCGTCACGCAAATATTTCGCCGAAGTTGAAAAATTTCAACTCACGCGTTTGGGGCGATTTGGCCGCAAATTCGCGTCCATCGCGCCGCGCCATCGCAAATTCACGCCGCGCCAGTCTCATCGCGTCTGTGCATAGACTTTGTATGTTATCTACTCGCGCGAATAATTCGCGCCGCGTTTGGTGTGAAAGCAGCATTATTCAGGGCGGTTTCCCTCACTTTCATCTTCGGTGGGACAGACTTGTTTTTAGAGAAACTGTCTGGGGTTTGTATTTGCACATATATCCACAAATATCTGTCAGTACAGAGGTAATTTTAGTCTCTTTGGGTTCTCCCTCACTATAAACCTTCTGCACATTCATTAAAGACCTGCATTCTGTATGAACACTGTGTGCAGATCAATCAAACCACTGAGTAATTTCAACAGGCAGGTTACATTGCAGCTGAAACAATCAAACTTTCTGTGATCTTCCAGAATGGATGGTGAGTACCTGCCGAGACCGGAGTGCTGGCAACATGATGTGAGCCAGCATTCACCAGACACTCCAGGATGCTGCCGTCACTGCAGTCCAGCATGTCGAAGTTCACCTCCTTCAGACACAAGCAGGTATGACATGAGTTAACCGGGTCTTGTCTCATTCTAAAGGTTTAGAGAATCTCGAGGACCAAATGGAGCTACAGACCTCCTGCACGTTAGCGGTGGTTATCGCCTTGTCAGTGGTTCTCATGAAGAACAGACACTTCCCCAGTAAAGGCTTAAAAGAAAACAGTGTTTAGTTTCCTGTTATTCAGAGGACTTTTGGAAAACATCTCATGTCTCTGTGCTGCAGCCAGAGGTCTGAACTGGACTTTTTTATGGATCTATGAACCAGAACACCATTAAAAATGGAACTCAAACAGCTGTGAGTCCAGAAAAAAGATAGAGTGGACGTCTCTGTCCGTGAACATTTAAAGAGGATTTCTGTGGCCGCCCCCAGAGAGCTTTGATTGACATGTTCTGTTGTCTTACGTCACCCAGAGGAGCTGTTTGTGAGAATGCAAATGTCAGATTTGGGGACTTCTGAAGGGCCGACGACGAAATCGTCTCACAAATTCGTTTCACAAATTCGTGTGACAATGTCAGCAGCTGATCTTCTGAGAAAGCGGTTAGATCAGGTCGATGTGTTAAAGCTGCATTCTCTCTAGTGTCCACCAGGGGACGACTCCTCTGGTTGTATAGAAGTCTATGAGAAGATGACTCTACTTCTCTCTTGATTTATTACCTCAGTCTCAATCTCTAGTTTCAAGTCTTCTTCAATACAGCATGATGTTCATTTAGTACATTATGGTCCATTTTTCCAAAAAAGAGTCACATCTTTACAAAACAAAAACATGCATTAAAGAGCTAGCACATTCTTCTGTACACACAGTGAATATTGGTGACGGAGTTGTTGTTCAGTTGATGAGCCGCTTCTTTGACTTTACCTGACGGCTGGCTCAGTAACTGTTCTCTGACTCGTGGTGAGACAGGATCTCACTGTTAGGAACTCAGTAACGAACACAGAACACCAGAGAGATTGGATTTTCTTTAGTTCACGCAGATTTATTTGCATCACAAAGTATTCAAGTAAACCGAGCTGTCCAGAGTCAACTCCCTTCACAATAGCCCTGTACATTATTTATACCTCCATTCTAAACTCAGTCTCCCCCCCCCCCCCCCCCCCCCCCCCCTTTGGATATGTCCTCCTCCTCCTCCTCCTCTGAACTTTCACCCAAACAAGTTACACTGTGCACCTCAGACAAGTCATAACAGAGGGTTGATGAAGCACAGTCTCCTCCCCACTCGTCTTCTTCTGATTTTGCTTCTGGCTGCCCGTCACAGCGACCGGCTCTTGTCTTTTCCCTCCATTAGAAATCTTGTTCTACTTGTTTATCTACGTCATCCCCCCTCTATCTACCATCTCTCTATCTACACCCTCTCTCTGAGGCCGCTATACGAGACTCCCTGTCTCAGTGACGTGAATAATATATGACAATGATACCGGCCAATATCACAGTATGAATGTGAATATACATGGATACATTTTGAATTATGGATATGATTGATTTTACACAAATATATTTCAAGACAAAAATACGTTTTTCTCCCACATTATTTTATAATTTAATAATTTTTCTTAAATACACTACATGTATTACAATTTATAACAATATTTCCCCCCCCCCCCCCCCCATTATCTTATGTTCTCATTGCACAGCTACTGTCTTCCTCCGTTGCTCTGCTTCCAGTGCAGCTTGTTTTAAGTAGAGCTTTTATCCAATCAGATCTCACCTCTGTGTCTCTCGGTAAGAAGAGAGGCCCAGGCCTGCAGAGTCTCACATGCATCCAGTGCAGATTAAAGTAAATGGAGATGATATTGTTGATTGTCATATTCTTCAACCAATCAGATCTTTAGTTTGACATGTTGGGCGTATTCTTTGACGTGTCAGAGCCTGCTAGCTGGCCTACAAGTACGTTAGTGCAGCTTAGTTTTCAGGTGCAGCTCTGCAGTGAGGTGCAGTGTGCGCTGTGATTGGTCAGTGGGCAAGCATGTGACTATTGTGAAAGAAAACTTAAAATAGCCATCAGAGATTTTTTTTTTTTTACCTAGCTTTGTTTTTTTATCACTCAATGGCTGAAGGAGGAGAAACTGATTTGTGAGTTGGGATTTAACCATGGGATTAAACTCTTTGTCAACAAAGAAAGGAGGATGGAGTTTGTCTTTTAGTTAACAGCATTCGGTAAGTGAACTGCGTTTGTTTTTTTACATCTAATATCTGAATGGCCATTGAGTGTGTAGCAGTATGCGTGTTGCTGCAGGTCTGCTGGATTGATTTGTTGTCATATGAATATATGTGACTGGTTCTTGTGAGTTGCTGTTGTCATTGTGTTAATTATATAGATTTGGACAAATATGCAATTGTCCGTTAATTACGAAGCATACCGTCATGCGCGGAGTTATTGTTTGTTAAGCTAGTTTAGCGTAGCCTCCCAGAAGTACGGGGCTCAGCTGTTTTTTGTTGTGGTTTTTTTTGTTCCGGGTTCAGAGGTCACAGCCCGTTGTCTCCTATGTGAGCGCAGTCCACCCAAAACATTATATTTCCCACAATTTAAGCTTCAGCATTTTCCAAATGCACGAGTATTATTCAAACGTATTGTTCGGTTTGTAAGCCTCATACCGAACGGTTTAATATGAATACGTGTATTGTTAAACTCCTAGAAACAAATAACCGTAGCGCCATCATGAGGTTATTAGGTGTTTCAGCTGCAAGACAGCAGTGAAGGCCCAGGTATAAAATACACGGCCCGCCACTGCGCCACTCATACGAGAAACATGTTAGAACCTCCTGCTGGTCATCAGGTCCATGTACTTTACGCTTTTGTTTCTTCTATGTTTTCATTTTCATTAAAACACTTGGCATGAGATATGTGCGATGTGACAAATTAAAGTGGATCTGCTGATGATTGGGGTTTTTGGAGGTATCGGTTCGTCAGGTGTTTGAGGTCTTATTTCTCTCATCCCATTGGACCAGGGGTGCCCAATACGTCGATCGCGGAGGTAGTGCGGGTAGATCGCATGCCATTCAAAAACAATTAGATGTCCGCATGGCATTTACCACTTGATTTTCTAATGCTGCTCACACACCGGGCGCGTTTTTTGATTGACGCGCGTCGAGATTACATACAAAGTCTATGCACAGACACGATGAGACTAAAAATCGCGGCGACCAGTCTCATCGCGTCTGTGCATAGACTTTGTATGTAATCTCGACGCGCATCAATCAAAAAACGCGCCCGGTGTGTGAGCAGCATAACACACGGGTCACCACGTATGCGCGGTCAACCGCGTGAGCTAGCCTACTGCAAAACTCCGGCGAGCTAATTAGTTAGCCTTCCAATTAATTTCTATGAAAGAAGCTAAAGTTGCAGCGCCATGATTTGGGAAACCTCCAAAACCTCGCGTCAGAACTGGAGACTCAGCGGAAGGCGTGTGCATAACTTGACAGTGCGCGCTACACAGAGCAGATTGACAAGTGTCTGTCAGAGTTTGACAAACGCTTTCAAGACTTTGCTTTACTCGAGCCAGTTGCTACACTTATGTGCTGCACATTTCGGGAAGATATTGAGGTTGATTTACTTGCATCAAAAATTGCACCGCTGTTTCACCTGAACTCGTCTGGAGTGGAGGATGAGATCCTGACACTGCAAGCTGACATTCAGCTGAAGTCCAGGGCTCATGGACAGTTTCCTCACAGAGGAAAAGTCCCCAAACATGAGGACATGTGATACCTTCTTGACTGCATTACTCGGCTCTACTCATTTATGTGAGTCAGCCTTTTCCCACATGAAGAACATTAAGTCCAAACACCGTTCCACCACGGACTATGCAACTCTGGCCAATCCCATTCAGTGCAAGTCATCAGAGTAAGGTAATGACCACAAATGTACAGAATTGTATTGTGCCATAAGGGTTCATGCAGTTATGCAAGGTACGCCAACATATATTGTAAATATAAAGTATACTCAGTATATATATATATATATATTCAGCATTCTTAATGTAGGTCAGGGGTGTCAAACTCATTTTCACTCTGGGGCCACATCAGCATCACGGTCGCCCTCAAAGGGCCGGTTGTAAATGTAACTACTCCTAACATATTTAGTTTAGTTTCCCGGGATATCTGTGACTTCCACAACACGTACTAAGCAGAAATAGGTTATATTTTCCATGGTTAATGGCGGACAGTTGAACGGCTTTCAGGGCGATAAGCCCCGCCCCCTTTCCGACGCGTCCAGTGTGAATGAACACAAATAGCCCCGGCGAGACCGGCGGCGCGAATGGCTCAACTCAACTTTTTTTTTTATACTCAAACATCTCTGCGACTTATTGAGTGGCGTAATAATCGCGCGACACAACGAATCGATAATGAAATTCGTTGCCAACTCTTTTAATTTTCATCGCTTTTATCGATTTGTTGTTGCAGCCCTACAGACAATTGGAACAGCAGCTTACTTGATGACATCACCACCTCAGCTGGTCTCATGAGTTTAATCCGTTTTTTTCTGTAAAGTATTTTTACAATCAAACTAAATATGACAACCCTGCTAGCAACACCTCACATCTCCGAAATCGTCAGAGCAGATTTTTAAATCGGCTGAATCTTGACAAACCGACCACAGATTTGGTGCCTAAACAACTAACTTCTCGCCTCAAAACATCCTAAAATTACTTTCTGTGACTTAACAGTAGTATTTCGAAAGTTTCAACTTCCAGTTGTGTGATTTCTCCTCCGCCATTGTTTCCTGTTGCTGGTGCAAAATGCATTCTGGGATATTTGGCTGTCCCAAGTACAGACAAGTCACCTCCGATGCATCCCCGGTAAAATGGGCGGAGCCACATCCGGGCATTAGGACCGTGCTTGGCTCGATGTGAACTTTGAATTGGAACAGTACTTGGGCTGAGACCGATGACGTTTCACAAGTCCACGAGTTTACAAGTGCAGAGAAGTGCGCATGTTGAGAAAGACACGACCACTTGTTGGAAATCCTCTTTATGGGTTGTTGCATCTCCTGTCCACCTGTTGTGAGTTTTAATGTTGGCACACAGACAACATGCTATCTCATCACTTCGACTTTCCATCTCATAATTTCGACCATGGGGATATTTTTATTTTCACATCTAACTTTTAATTTTTGTAAAAAAAATAAATAAAAAAAATAAAAAAAAACTATTTTTTTTTTTTTTTTTGTGTGGGGACCCCTGCATTGGACAGTCCTGTACAGCAGCTCCGCCTCCTGAACCCTAACAGACACCAGTCCAGTCAAAGCATACTGGAACACACCTGGACCAGGACACTTGAACCTGTAGGACACAGAAGTTCTGGCCTGTTAGTCACATGATCTGAACAAATGTCTCAGAGG
>CM051697.1:28497571-28540071 GCA_028022725.1 Lycodopsis pacificus
AGGATTAAAATTTTATCAACTCAAAACGTGCTTGGAGCAGAGAAAGAGGTGAAGCAGATACAAATAAGTTGATGTCCAAGAGGAAACGAAAATAGGTGTAACTGTTTAAAAGAGACAGAGAGTGCTTGGAGCAGAGGAGAGAGAGGAATGCAGGGGTGAGACACACACACACACACACACACACACACACACACACACACACACAGAGAGACACCATGCTCGCTTGCAGCAGCTGAAAGAGGGGTCACACACACACACACACACACACACACACACACACACACACACACACACACACACACACACACACACAGAGGCACGCACACACAAAAACACAGAGATCAAAGAATTGTATCTCTACATGAGACAACGTTGTCTGACATTTACTGCTAAACTTTTAGCAGATGTTTTGTTTTGTTTGTTTTGTTAATTTTGAGTCCTTGGTCCTGATCTGGGGATAGCGCTTCCTGCCGTATGCTCCCCAGCCACAAACAACTTGAACGACACCCACCACTCAACACGTCGAGGATGAAGAAGACGAACGAGACTCGTCAAAATCTACAGGTACCATGTCAATGCTCACAACTACAGAAAATATCTGCGGCATTCAAACCTGCAGTGAGTTGCATACAACAATGGTGAAAACTGGCCGTAGCGTATAAACATGCGGTGACAGCCCTGACTGAACTTTGTAAGAAGGCTTTCCGCCATCCATAAGCCTGGACATCACACAAGAGAGTTGTGTGACATGCAGCATGCTGAACATGAGGATCAGTTCAACAACGGAGAACAGAGAAGTTTCGTCAGCACAGATGCAAGCATGCCCAGCTGATAATGTATCAGGGCATGAGAGGAAGCTGAAAGAGGCTTTGAGACTTTGACACACACCAACTGAAGACTTTGTGTGCCATAAATGTGGCAGTTTGAACATTGAGGAACAGATTCTCACTCTCCATGAACAAGGAGTGGTGGGAGGGCTCGACAATCAGCCATCAGGAGGGGGGTGCATCCAGTGGTGGAGTGGACCCAGAGATGGACCAACGACGCGCACACAATACAACACAGAGGGTGAGTTAACTTTAGATTCTTTAGATGACAAACTTGTACATTTAATATACATTAGAAACTAGACAAACACCACTCACACCCACATATGTATTCAAATGAAATTGAAGGATTTAGAATGTTACAGCAAGTCACGTTAACTGTTAAGGAAAAAAAAAAAATGTTTAGACTGTCACATGCAGGCTGATTCACTTCACTGCACAGCACATGGGTTACGTGAACTAGATGAAAGGTTAGAGGAAGTATGATTTAGAGAAGTGGAAATGATATAATGATGTAGTTAGAGTTTGTTGGACAAAAGAAAAATATACTGCTGCTGTCTGTTTATCTGTGTCCCACACAATCTGAGTTTGTAAAGGGGGAGGATTCCACATGTTTCCACATGGTACAAGCCCAGGAATGGTGTGAAGAACATGTCTGACTGGCAGCAAGTCAGACTCAATTCACTGACTTCAGAAATATAGAGGATCCTGGTAATGTACAGTAACAAAGGTGACTTACACAAATCAATTTTATCAGTAAAAAGAGTCATTCAACTTATGTTTGATAAAACACACACACGGGTTGAAATGTTCCATCTGTCAACATGAGCTGTCTCAAATGAGAGGCTATTGAAAGTATTACACCTGTTTTTGAGTTTTTATTGAAGGCTGTATAATAATAGAGTGTGATGATTCACCAGTGTGCACACTAAATTTTACCGGTAAAGAAATTTCATGATCTGAGGGAACCAATTGAGTGATGATTTGGCTAACATTTGTAAACAGGTTTGGTGCACCCGCGAGCACCTCAAAATTCTAACCCACACACCATTATGTCACTCATCCCTCCAGACTTATTTCGTCGTCGACTTGGCCAATGCATATTTAATTTTTTATTTTTCCTGTACCTGTGCACAAGGACAGTCAAATTTTTATTTGCTTCCTCATAAAGGAAGAGGCTCTACTCGGACCCAGGTGTCCTTATGGTTATTCAGAAAGCCTGGTGTATTTAACAGAGCTTTGTGAGACAATCTGGTTAATTTACACTTACCAAATGTTTCAGCCTTTTTACAATATGTTGATGATATCATGATTTGCAGGCCAAAGAAGAAGCATGTAAATTAGAATAATTTAGAATTACAGTTGTCCAATTTAGGTTTTGGCTGCAAATGGTTTCAAGGCTAACCGTCCAAATTGCAATTTGCTCTCGATAAAGTTTCATATTTGGGACATGTGATCACAGCAGAGGACAAAAACCCTCCCTCCCAAAATAATACAGGCAATTCAAACTGTGCCTAAACTATAAACTAAGAAACAAATGATGAGCTTCTTAGGAATGACGTCTTATTATAGAAAGTGGATCCCAAACTACTCAGAAAGAGAGGTACTCCTCTCTTCCATGATTCATGGTAATATCTTTATGCGCAAGACAAACTGACCCAGACTGATTACTTGACTGCTGTTTTTAATGACATAGAGGACGCATTTCTATCAGATCCGACACTTGGACTATCTAAGTGTCTGTTGAGAACTGCTCTCTCTTTGCTTGCAAGCAAATAAATTGACTATTTCAACTTTGATCGTTCATCCAGACTCTGTTTCATTTGACATTGATTTGAAAACACTTCACACTTCTCTCCCGAACAGTTTCAGAAATATTCCACAACACTACCCACCCCTTAAAACCTTCTTGACCCGAAAGCCTGCCTTGAGGGGGGCTACATAAAAAGTTTAGTGTACAGCGTGTCGTACAATGCACTTTTCAGAAACGAATATACCGTACTTTCCGGACTATAGAGCGCACCGGCATATACGCCGCACCAGCTGATTTTTAAAAGAAAAAAGAAGTTGTACATAGATAAGCCGCACTGGTCTATAAGCCGCAGGTGTCCCCGCAGGTGTCCCCGTTGAACAGCAAGATGCTTTTAACAGTACTAAGTGGTCTTCTTCTCTGAACATCATAACATGTCGCTAGCTTCTAAGCTAATTTTAACATTACGGCCAATGGGGAAATGCTAACCGCGATTAGCATTAGCGAATATAATATATATTCATAAATCTTTTCATGCTGTAAGAGAAATTCATCATATAGCTTTTGAATCCAACTGTTGTTACAATCTTAATTTCCATGATTGCAGTAAATACGAGTGCTCACAAGCAAACCGTTACATAACTTGTTATTATGTTCTCAACATCATTTCTGGGAAAGAATGCAGGGCGCCAGACAGAAATACCAAATCTCTGACAAATACCAAAACGCTTCCGTATTTGCCGTGGCTTATAAGAAGGAAAGGTTGTTTCAGGACAGTTCCGTACTTGGAGCTGTGTTCTGTGTGTTCGGTGCGCTGTAATGGTAAAAAATGTTTTAACATGTCCTCATATTCTCTGATGATATGTGCTGTTAGAAAGTTCATTTGCACAGGAGTCTGGATGTCTGAACACATTGACATGTTCGTTCTGGTACAGAGGTCACTTTCTATCTTATTCTGGACAAGCGACCAGAGTGTTCTTAAGTAATCAACTGTTCTTTCTGTTAGCCTAAACATTTGCTGAGACCAACTGTCTGTGAGAGTTCGCAGCAGAACACTGGCCCCCACTTTTGTTCCCCTTCTCCTCTGTCTTATCTTGTCTTCTCTGTCTTGCCTGTATAAATACCTTGTTTTGATTTGCTGTCCCCAGAGCATGAGCACATTTCACTGTGATACGTGGCTGTGGTTGTGTTCTCTGTTTGCAAACACTAAATTGACTTTCTGAAACTTTGATCATTCATCAAGACTCTGTCTATTTTGAAGACTTTGGATAAAACCAACTTCACCTAAACTGTTAAAGGAAATATTCAAGGACCCAAATGCAGACTCCGGACAATATCATTTATTTCTCTCACTCAAGAACACGCACACAAAAACATGCATTGCGCTGTCCCGTTAATCTCGTAGTATCCCAGCCTTTCGAAATCCGTTGCTGATGGTGGATTCTTTCACACTGTTCCGAGCTGTTAGGATCCACTGGCAGACTTGAGAAAAAGCTGATCTTCTCTGCTCATAGCTCTGAATAGCATTTACGGCTAACTGGCTTGGCCAGTTGCTGCTAGCACAACAGCTATTCAGAGCTATGAGCAACAACACTTATTGCCTCATTGCTTTTTGTTTGGTAGCCGTGAGAGACCTTAGTCTGTAATGCAAGTATGTCTGCATGAAAAGATGTACAAAGATGTATTATATATTCGCTAATGCTAATCGCGGTTAGCATTTCCCCATTGGCCGTAATGTTAAAATTAGCTTAGAAGCTAGCGAGTCGGACATGTACTGTTAAAAGCATCTTGCCGTTCAACCTTTTTTGTTAACAGTCCTAGTGAGAGGTAGGTCAAAGGTACTTCATCCATATTGTAGCGACCCTGTCAGTAACAGCTGGTAGCAGAGGGGTTGCTGGTAGCAACTGTTCTGTGTCGGGAGCCAGTAAATGTTGTGTTAGACCGGAACCGGAAGTTGCGGTTGTTGTTGTGGCGGAGAAAAGCTACGGAAAAATCCGCATATAAGTCGCACGGGTGTATACGCCGCAGTCTCAAAGCGTGGGGAAAAAAGTAGCGGCTTATAGTCCGGAAAGTACAGTAATGAATGCTACACACATGTTATATACCAACTTAACGAAGAGATTCTGGGCAACATAAACCATTTCACACACTGCAAACACAATTATACACAAACTAATATAATCAACAAGAAGATTTACCACAATATCACGTATTTTTCGCCTTGACTCGGCGAGCTCCGCACTCCGGAGAGCTCTGCTAACAAAAGGCTAACGGCTAACACGGCCGACCATTACATCTCAGAGCACGAGCATTCGACACAGAATCCAGAGATATCTTCAGAATTTCTCTCCGTGAAACCATTACAGAGCTGTGAGCAAACAAACGCCAGAACAACAAACCGCTTCACCGAAAACAAAACCGTAACAGCATCTCACCTTTACGCTGAATCATGAAGAGAACGGCATAATTCCCCGTTTGCCAGCTAAACACTGTTGCTACAATATCCTGTGTGTTTCTCATCCATTTCCGGAAAGAAAGGGGGGGGTCAACCAAGCTTAGGGGACCCAGGAGAAAGGGGTTTGACTTTTGGCGAATGGAATTTTAAGCTTGGAGAGGAGCGGCGCGTTTTTGATTTTTACTAGCTAAGGATTCTGTCAATCAACACCAGCTTATGCCCAGCGTTTTCTTGAGACTTTTCCGCATCCAACAAGGTGTCATACTCTGAAATTAACTTATCAGAGGCTGAGATAGAGTTACATACGCACATGAAGACTGCAGTCAGACGAGGATGGAGCCATGATTTACAGTCTCTGAGAGCATCTGAAAGTTCAAAATGATGCCAAACTGCTGTATTTGGATAGATTGAACACTATTAGTGATAAAACAAGTGAAATATATAGTTATATAGTATATAAAAGTACAATGGAACAGCTGGTTCCAAAATGACAATTTTGCTTGACCTCGCATGACCTCTCTGTACTAAAACATCTAACTTTTTTTATTCTTCACTTTATCAAAGTAAAATTTTGCAAAGACTGCTGACATGTGCTATTTTAGGCTTTCAGCTGCATTATTTCAAAGAAATATTATCAATAAAAGTGCTTTTTTTTCAGGCGAACCTGAAAATTTTCTATTTGAGCTGTGTGCCAACTTCATTTACTATTAACCAGTAACATATACACTGATATTTACACATCTGAACAAATCTAAAAATGATTAAAATAGACCTTGTAGTTACAGGATTACAGTCTTTTTAGAAATGGGTATGCAATTTTCGAGCAGAGGCCTAAAAATAGGACTAGGGCTGTACTAGATCTAACAGCTCATGTTGAAATAAAACATCAACGAGTGGAGACTGTAAATATAAAACACTCACAAAATGTTTTCCGAGTTATGTTTCATCTACAGCAACACAACAGACTGACTTGTGAAGCCTCAGATTAGTTCAGATCAACTTTACAAGTCATTTCCACACAGAACTAGACTGGATTTAGTCCTGAACATCACAGACAGTATGGACAGATTACAGACACCAAGAACTCTTGAATGGACATTTGGACACGTGTGTATTGTGTTGAGAAAGACCTGAACAAATATGAACCGGTCCTTTAAGAACATGTGTTTTTTGTTGCAACCTAAAGGTCTGTGTCTTCAGATCATAAGACAAAACATGAAAACAGAACCACAGTTAGACCTGCTGTCAACAAGAACTTGGAAACATGTTAGCACCTTAAACATCTAGTTTGATGATGCCATTCATAATCGTCACTTGTTGAAGAGCCACTTCCACTATGACTGGTCTCAGCTGACATCTTTTTCTAGTAATTACAACAGAGACTTGTGTTCTAAAAGCCTGCTCTGTGGAGGCGTTTGGGCCTGTGTGAGGCTGCTGCTTATTACTCTGAGCTCTGCTTTAATCTCACCACAGCAGCTGTGTGGTTGTCTCTGGAGCAGCCTCATCAGCTTCTGATATCATGAAGATCACAACAGTTCACAACTTCACCTTTATTGAGCTTTGCATTCAAGTCTTTCTCTGTTTACACAGAGTTTGTATCTGCTGTCATCAGCTCTTCATCCTCCTCCTTCATCTCCCTCACACACTCTACAGCAGGGGTCACCAACCTTTTTGAAGCCGAGAGCTACTTTAAGGGTACTGAGCAGTACGAAGGGCTACTTGTTTGATACAAACTTCCTGAATAACAAAATTGCACAGATCACCTTTTCATAACAATAATAATATATGTGAAAAGACTGTCTGATCACGTTTATGTTAATTATTCCTCACAATAATTATTTCCACAACAATGATGGTAGGAAACAGATATATTTAAAACATGCAACATTTATTTGTTAATCTCTTTCAACATTTGAAAGTCAGAGGATTGTAACATTTTTGAACAAATCAACTCTGAACAACTCTGTCCCATGTTTATACAAATGATCAGTTATGTAAGATAAAGAAATCAACTCTTTCACTTTTTTTAAATGAATCCTATCAGATTAGTACTAATCACTAAATCTGTAGCATGAATGACGCAGTGGTAATGGATACATTTTGGGAAGTCTGGGTCACCTTTACATTGTGCAATGAAGCCTACATGCCGGCCCGTCATGGCGGGAGCACCATCTGTTGTCACCGACACCAGCTTTTCTAACGGGACCTTTTTCTCCACAAAGAAACTCTTCACCGTGTTGTAGATGTCAATTCCCCTCATTGTTGTCTTCAGGGGCAGAAGTGTCAGGACTTCTTCTTTTGTGGAGAAATCATCGAACACCATTCGGATAAACATCATCAGCTGAGCTGTACTGGTGCTGTGCACGGACTCGTCGCACTGGATGCTAAACCACCTGCACTGAACCAGATCCCGGTCCAGTTGCTCCGTTAAGTTTTCGGATATAGCTGACACTCTTCTTACCATCGTACTCGCCCCCAGTTGCACATCAGAGAGCGGAGATGGCATCGGGACCATTCTTCTCATCTGAGCACAGTGTTTGCAACGATCATCATTGCTTCTTTCAAGACCTCCCTGTCCGATAAGGCTTTCTTGTTCTTCATAAAAAAATGTGCAGCTCTAAACGAAGCTTCAGTTGTTTTTTGTGATTTCATCACCGGCCTCGTAAAAAAAGACTGTTTGCCCAAAGCTGCCTTTAAGTCACACACTTTTTCTTTCCGTAGTGCACTGCCAGGTGGGTAGTTAGCATGAAGCTATTGTGACACGTACTGAAGTGTCTCTCCACATTGTGCCGCTTTACCATCACAACAGTTGCCCCGCAAATGAGACACACACATTTGTCTTTCACTGTCGTAAAAATAACTCTTCCTCCCGATCATTGTGAAAGTAGTATGCTTTCTTTCGCTTTTCTGCCATGTTTTCTTTAGTTTGGGGGGTAAGAACCACATCTAGCTTCGTAGCTTCCCATCGTAGCTGCGCCCACTTCCTTGTCTCAGCAAAGAGTGAGATGGCCATTTGACATGTGCACAATATTGAACTTTGACTTCAGGCAAGGTCAGAGTTCATATATACATAAACATTTTAGTTTTTAAAATGTTATATTAAATATTGTCATATTACATTAATTACATTAATTCAAGCGTTTTTGATTAAAAAAAGAACAGTGACTACATTTTTTTAGATGGCGCTTCATGGTGACTGATGCTATTTTTAGAACATGCTTCGCGGGTGACTCGCATGGTCCTCCATGGGCACCGTGTTGGCTACCTCTGCTCTACAGCCTCATCAGGACTGACATCACCTTCACTGACTGATGGACCACAATGAGAGTCTGTGGAAGCTAAAAACTCTCCTGTCAATCACTTAATTTCTCTACTTTCTGTTACTCTAACAAATATTCAGCTTTTGTTTTCAGGCAAATCCTGAAACCTTACAGTCAGTGAACTGACCTCAGAGTCTCCAGTCGACAGTGTGAACTCTCCAGTCCAGCAGACAGCAGCTTCACTCCTGAATCCTTCAGGTTCATGTTGTAACTCAGGTCCAGTTCTCTCAGATGGGAGGGGTTGGACTTCAGAGCTGAGGCCACAACTTCACAGTGAGCCTCTGAGAGTCCACAGTAAAAAAGTCTGGAATGACACAAATATTACAAAATATTATTATGAACACTTAGTATTTACTTCCTGCTTCTCTGGGTAGATTTAGTGATTTGAGGCCTTCAGGAAAACGCTGTGTTGATTTACTTTTCAGCCTTTCTCCAACTGGGAATGTTGGTTTTGGCAGTAGAAGAAGAAGAAGTACTCAAAACATGTTTATTATGTAGCAGTGTTAACTATTATTCGTAGAACTATTAATACTGCTCAGTAAAAGTCTTGCATTACAATGTTTACATCAAGTAAAGTTGCCAAAGCATCAAAATACGGAATAATATGAATATGATTATTATTATTTTGAACGTATTTCATATTTTAATTATAATATATTTTGTGAGTCAAATGTGAATCTTCAATGTAACCAGTAACATTTCTCTGTCAGGTAAATGTAGAAGTACAATGTTGTCCTCTGAAGTAGAAGTACATTACATTCCATCTGACCCTACAGGGTCTGGATCTTAGGAGACATACAAGGACTTCATGTGAACCATAATACAAATACTTCATATTACTCAGCTGGGTAAAGGTGAATTCTACTAAAGTAGAAATCTGACCTCCTTCGTGGAGGCAACGGTTAAAAGAATCAACATCCTGCAGTTGACCTGAAAAGATGTTGAATAGTTTGAGGAGGAAACCAGCAACGTATGAAAACATGTGGACTCTTTTCTGGCCTCACTACTACCATCATTACAGCCCACTGGCTGTGAAGTAGTCTGAACATGTGTCCTCCTGTGCTCTCATTGGCTACTTAATGCTGTCATAGAAACTTTATTCACATACTTTAGGACCTCATATCTTACTTCACTGAAGTGTTTATATTAATACAAATTAAAAGACAATTTGTGTAAATGTATGTAAACAATCTAAAGTAGAACCCTGAATTCAAGTTGGTTTGTTTTTGTTTTCTGGTCATATTTTTAAGAAATGGGTGTGGCCTGATACAGATGTTATTTAAATTCTTCAGCATGGTGTGTTACCTGTAAGTGTGATGATGTCAGACACCTTGTAGAACCTCCTGATGTATTAATAACTAAAGTACATGAAGTGATGTGTAACCCTCTGATCCAGAGACCATTTTAATAATACTTAATACACAAATTACGTAGCAAATCACGGACTGCGCGCTGCCATAAATATCCGGGGTAGACAGCTCTCTTCCTGTTTACATTTGGTGCCGCCGGACAGCAACGACAACGATCTGCGTCATAACTAGGCCGTGTGGTTTCTCCCACTGATCCTGCAGTCAGCGGTGAGTAGTAAAGAGATCAAATTTAATTTCCAGCTGGCCTAGCATTTAGCTAGCTCCCGCTAGCTTAGTGGTTAGCATAGCTGGGCTGAATAAATTATTTGATTGTGGAGAGTTTTTTATTTTAGCCCTGTAAATGGACAATTCTCTGATTTTGCAAGCGTCAACAGCGGGGTACCTCAAGGCTCAGTACTTGGCCCTTTGCTGTTTTTACTATTTGTGGCTGATATACCGGATTTCCTCAACAACTTCGTCCTGATGTTTGCCGAAGACACTAAGATCTTTGAAGTCATATCACAGCTACATGACACGCAACACTCCAGTCTTCAGTGTGATTTGGACCATCTCCAATCTTGGGCCCAAACAATGTGCATGTTATTTCACCCAGATAAATGCAAAACAATGCACCTCGGGAACACTAACCCACAATGCACATACACAATGAGGAACAACCTACCAGCTTCAAATCACACAAGAAGAGAAAGATTTGGGTGTAATTATCGACCGCAACCTCTCATTCTCCAGGCACATCCAAACCCAGGTATCCAAGGCCAACCGAGTGTTAGGAGCAATCAAACACACATTCAAGTCCTTGGATCAAACATCATTTCTCCACTTGTACAAATCCTTGGTACGTCCTCACCTCGAGTCGTCTGGTCGCCCAAACTCAAGCAGGCCAAAGATGCCCTGGAACAAGTTCAGAGACGTGCAACTAGACTAGTGCACGGCCTCTCCAACTTCTCATACCCAGAAAGACTTGCCAGCCTCAACTTGCAAACGCTGGAATTTCCCCGCAAACGAGCCGACATGGTCCAAACTTTTAAAATACTGACAGGAATCGACAGCGTACAGTATGAACAGAAAGAAGTATGTGGCAATAGTATGTTCAAAAAATCTCTCAGTACCAATACAAGAGGTCACGATCTGAAACTACAGGTACAACACCAGCCTGGTCCACGGAAACCTTTTTTCTCAAGTAGACCACCACCAGTATGGAACAGCCTGAGTCAAGTAACAGTTAGTGCCTCCTCAGTCAACGCATTTAAGACCAGCCTAGGGAGAGAATGGCAACACCATCAAAGCCAACACCAACACATATTTTCCTACTAATTCATCGTCCAGTCTCACGTTCTGCAACATAACATATCTAACAAACCTTGAGACTCAACTATTTACGGATGAGGATCAAGCCATCACCTTGGTTTAGGGTCTCAATACTCTTAAAGGGTACCTAATGACCTTTACTAAAGATAAATTACGAAAGATAAATTATTTTGGGTTGTTTCTTTTTGTTTGAGCGATTCATTCTGTGTCGTTGTTAAAACTAAAAAACTGTTAATGATTCAAAGTGACGCATGTCTTACTATGATGTACAACATGACAGATATTTGTATTTATACTTTAAAGGTTCATGTTCATTTATTATTCCTTGTGACCTTTTTTAGGTCAGGTTTTTTGTGAATGAGGGCTCCGGATCATCCGGATCACCTGTAAAAGTTTTGATGGCGAGCTACAAGATGGAGATATCCTTGGACACCAATTCCCCTTCTTTTCCACAAGAACTGTGGTAGGATTGAACGCAAAGATCTCAATGAACTGAACTGAGACTTATGAACTGTATGAGGAATGAACTGAACCTTATGAACTTTATTTATTTTTGTATCTTTTGTTTGGAAAATAATCACATGTTACGGATGACTGTAAAATACTGCTACTTGTTGTGATAAAAGCTCAAACACGTCTAAAGTCCTTCATTTGTTTCAGCAGGTTTGCGTGTCGCCTCCATCACCCAAAGGAAGATAGAGGAAGAATTATATCAATGTAAAATACAACAATCATTAGAAATAAATAGAATAACTGTGTTCATTAACTTCACAGTGAAAACTAAACCAACTGAAACTGAAACATATTTTCACTCGCAGCACTTGAAACATCAAGAACGTCTGTGATAAAATATAACTGAATTATAATTTTGTATTAAACTGGAACACTATTTAAGAATATGAATTTCATAGTGTCTGTATTTGATGAACTAAACTACTGATCTACACTGATTCATAAAGTTAATCATATCTGGACTTACCGAGCCTTTCTGCAGTTCCTCACAGCTGGAATCAGTCTCCATCGTCCCTCATCTGATGTCTTGTAGTTCTTCAGGTCGAACTCATCCAGAACCTCCTCTGACATCTGCAGCATGTAGGCCAGAGCTGAGCAGTGAATCTCTGAGAGTTTCTTCACTGACCTGTTCTCTGACTTCAGGAACTCTTGGATCTCCTGATGTACTGAGAGGTCGTTCATCTCCATCAGACAGTGGAAGATGTTGATGCTTCTGTCAGGAGACATTTCATTACTGTTCATTTCCTTCAGGTGGTTGATGGCTCTCTGGATGGTTTCTGGACTGTTGTCTGTCTGACCCAGCAGGCCTCTTAAGAGTCTCTGGTTGGACTCCAGAGAGAGGCCATGAAGGAAGCGGACAAACAGGTCCAGGTGGCCATTTTTACCTTCAAGGGATTTCTCCATGGCTCTCGTCAGGAAGTCCTCCAGGGATGAATATTTGTAGTCCTCCCCCATGAAGTCCTTCAGTACCTCTGTCTTCCTGTTTGAGAAACAGTGGAACATGTAGACTGCAGCCAGAAACTCTTGAACACTCAGATGAACAAAGCAGTAGACTGACTTCTGGAAGATCACACTCTCTCTTTTGAAGATCTCTGTACAAACTCCTGAGAACACAGAGGCCTCCGTGACATCAAGACCACACTGCTCCAGGTCTTCTTGGTAGAACATGATGTTTCCTTTCTCCAGATGTTCAAACGCCAGCCTCCCCAGCTTCAGAAGAAGTTCACTGTCAGCCTCCGTCAGCTCCTGAGGAATTGTCTCATGTCCCTCATGGTACTTCTGCTTCTTCCTCTTTGTCTGGACCAGCAGGAAGTGTGAGTACATGTCAGTCAGGGTCTTGGGCAGCTCTCCTCTCTGGTCTGTAGTCCACATGTGGTCCAGAACTGTAGCAGTGATCCAGCAGAAGACTGGGATCAGACACATGATGTGGAGGCTCCTGGATGTCTTGATGTGTGAGATGATGCTGCTGGACAGCTCTTCATCACTGAATCTCCTCCTGAAGTACTCGTCCTTCTGGGGGTCGGTGAAGCCTCGTACTTCTGTTACCCTGTCAACACGTCTACGAGGGATCTGATTGGCTGCTGCAGGTCTGGAAGTTATCCAGACGAGAGCCGAGGGAAGCAGTTTCCCCTTGATGAGGTTCGTCAGCAGCACGTTGACCGATGCCTTCTGTGTGACATCAGACACAACCTTCTTCTTCTTCTTCTTCTTAAAATCCAGTGAAAGTCTGGTTTCATCCAGACCATCAAAGATGAACAGAACTCTACAGACAGAGAGCTCCTCTGCTGGGACCTTCTGTAATGTTGGATGGAAAACATGGATCAGCTGGAGAAGACTGTACTGCTCATCTTTGATCAAGTTCAGCTCCCTGAACGAAAGCAGAACCACCAGACCGACATCTTGGTTCTCCAAACCCTCGGCCCAGTCCAGAGTGAACTTCTGCACCGAGAAGGTTTTTCCAACGCCGGCGACGCCGTTGGTTAGAACGACTCTGATGCGTCTCTGTTGGTCAGCGGAGGCTTTAAAGATGTCATGGCACTTGATCGGAGTGTCATGGAGGCTCTTCTTCTTGGAAGCTGACTCAAGCTGCCTGACCTCATGTTGGGTATTAACCTCTTCACTCGGTCCCTCTGTGATGTAGAGCTCAGTGTAGATCCTGTTGAGGAGGATTCCACTTCCTGTTTCATTACTTCCTTCAGTCACACATTCACATCTCTTCTTCAGACTTATCTTATGTTCCTCTAAAACCTCCTGCAGACCACTATCTCCTGAAACAGAGAAACCAGAGAGCACATATAAAGACGATATGATATTGATTTGACTAAAACAATCAGTAAACAATAACATCAGCTGACCCTACAAACGGGGACACATGAGTGAAAGTAACTTTCTGTTAGAAGCTACTGAAGTAGTGAGATGTGAACACAGAGAGCTTTCTCTCTGGTCACCAGCACAGACAGTGTTGATCCAGACATTCATGTCCTTGTGTAAGTTCTGATATTGTTCATGTTCAGGAGCAGATGTGCAGAGAGAGAGAGACCAGAAGGACATTACAGTTTTTCTCAATTGCTAAAACACTAAAACCCATTGACTGAACAAAGTTCTCAGTTGCCTGAACTCATTTAGCTAATTGTGCAGTCTGTTGTCAATACCTTAAACTATTTCACATGGTAAAACACAATTTGCAGATCTCACTTAGACTTTTCAGCAAAACTGTAAACACATTCTCAGTCTCAAAACACATTCTGCACTCTAATGCACATGTCATCCATACTGGTAAACACAAGTGGCAACAATCAAATACAAATAGAGAACACATGTCATTGATTAAACACAATCACTCAAAATTGATTTCACTTGTATCAAATGATGTGACACAACCAATATAAGCCAGTTTAGAGAGCAAACGTGGAAGGTGGGAAGGAGAAAGTCTGAGAATGGATAGAAGAAACAATGTGAGAGGACATCATGCTTTCTATTTGTTACAGTAACAGTACTGACTGCTCAATAGATTTTGACTGATTGCAGGTTCATATCAACAAAGAACAAGAATTACAGTATCACAGAGACAAAGGACACGTTTGTGAAATGCAGGGTACAGTACTGTAAAAATAGGGGTACAAGGAGGAGGAAGAACAAAAGAAATTGCAAAGAGCAAAGCACAGTAGTAATTTCTGATCAATTTTGAGCTACTGTAATAGAACATGTTTTCGTTCATATGAAATTTGTTTTGAGATTAAAAATCTACTTCTCCCTGAGAACTATATGTTTTGAACAACGTGTTTTCTACTTATTGGTGTATTGTTTACTGACTGCTTGATAGTGTATATTATTTTGATCACTTTGTTTATGATTTGAGAGCAGTGTTTGATTTTGAGCACAGGTAAAACTGTTTTGAGGCGAAAGTTTCATTTTGCAAGAGGATTCAGAGGTTTTGTAAATAGTGCTTGAAGATGAGGTTTTGTGTTTACAGTTTTGAGAGAATGGGTGACCGTTTCAAGAAATGTGTCTTAGCAATCGAGAAAAACTGTAATGGGTTCTATATTGTCTTGTGAAGGAGCAAATAAATGCTGGAAAACTATCTTTTGAGTAGTCTCCTTCCACGCCCTATCCACAACTGGATCATGAATCAATGAGAGCTTCTTCCTTTGTGGGTTTACATCGTTCAATCCAAGTGTCTCTGTATTAAAACAACACGTCCTGTTTCCAGACATGAAGACATCAGCAGAGAAATGGACAATCTTACTTTGTACACTTCTGGTCTCACTGGCTGTCTGCAGTCCAGCTCTGGTTCTGGATCTGGACATCAGCTCCTCCTCAGAATCATGACTCCTCTTCTTCCTGTAAAGACATTTATTTAGAACTAAAATGATTTGTTGGTTGTTGTTGAAATATCCAGATGTGGACTAAAGTGTGTAGCAGCTCAGATGTTCACAGAGAACAGTTAAAGTCTTACTTTTCTCTTTGAATTCAGCGTTCAGTCTGTAATGAAAATGTTCTTTTATTTCAACTCCGCTTTCATGATCTAATCAGCTGCTTTTCTTCTCAGGCAGTCTGATGAAACATTGAGTGATCTGTCTGTAGTATGTTTAGAACTAACTCAACACTTCCTGCAGTTCCTTCACAGTAAAAGTCCTCCATTAGAAAGAGCTGATCATGTCCTTCACTGTGTCATAGTGTCTGTGATCAGCTCAGCTTGAGTTAGCTGTGTTTGAACTGAGGTTAGAAGAGGTCTACATGTTGTGGTGGAACAACAGTCGAACACACAGCATGTAACAGTGGAGTCTCAGGTTCAAGTCCACACACTTTCCTTCTTCATGTCTGTTTTCTGTCACTTTCTACTGTCAACTATCAAATGAAGGATCAATTCAAACATGATGAAAACAGAAGAGTTCCAAATGTACAGTTGACCATTTGCTGTCTTGTTTTTGTCAGCAGAGAACTTTGACATCAGTTCTGGTCATGATGTTAGTTCGAGACCTTCATGATCAATAGATGGAGGAGAGAGTCTGAACTCAAAGGTCCACTTACTAAAGATTTAAAGCTTCACACTGAAAGCTCTGAATCTGTAGGAAGTGAACCTTTGAGCTTCATCTCATGAAAATATAATATAAATCTTTGAGCAGAACATTTAGTCTTCATCCTCAATGCATCATCTTCATCAGGTCAGCTCACAGTAAAAACAGTCTCTTACTGTGTGTCTGAGGGTCCAGGTTCATCACTGAAGACTGGAGGAGGATCTCTGGACCGATCACTCTGTCTGGACTGAACTCTGCAAACATCAAGATGATTTTATTCAGAATGAATCTTTGAGAACAACAAAGACATTAAAGTAGATCTGAATACACAAACTACTGTTACTGCAGATATTTAGAAGCTTTTAAAGTTTGTATTAGTCCTCTTAGATTACATCACAGCTTTTCTAGGTGACTGACAGCTGTCACTGATACTTATTTGGTTCACACCAAATGCGTCGCGAATTAATCGCGCGAGTAGATTACATACAAAGTCTATGCACAGACGCGATGAGACTGTCGCGGCGCGAATCTGCGATGGCGCGTCGCGATGGATGCAAATTTGCGGCGTGATGGACGCGAATCCGCGTCAAACGCCAAATCGCCCCGACGTTCGAGTTGAAATTTTTCAACTTCTGCGAAAGTTTGGTGTGAACGCAGCATAAGAGGAAGAACCTCAAACTCAACTCAAAACCTCTAAATCTACAAAACACATTGTCAGAGGTACAGGAACTGAAAATGACTCCTATGAATGAGTTAGTAGAAGTTCTCTTACTGTGTGTCTGAGGGTCCAGGTTCTTTACTGAAGTCTGGAGGAAAATCTTTGGACCGATCACTCTTCATAGACAGACAGCCGGAGACTAGAGACTCTGCTGTGTCCTCCTCTTCCTCCTCACAACCACTCATCTTCTGATCTGACATCAGTCTGAGAGTAAAACAGTAACGTTAGGTTCGCTCGAGATGAGTCAGTCCTGATCAGAATCGATGACAATGCATGCTGGGTAACCTCACAAGGTCGAGGCGCCGCAGTTGCTTTTAACCGACTGCATGACCCAGGGCATGATGGGAAGCACCTGGCTGTGGTAAGATCAAAGAGCTGATTGGCTCTTAGATTTGACAACAAATACCACTTTTAGTAGAAAATTCTATTTTTCTGTGCAATTGTAATATTTAATCGAATGTTGTATTTTAGTCTCATGTTGTGCAATGAAGGTTTCATCTAAAAACAGGACAGGATACAATGCAGATACACGCACATTTAAATAAATCCGAACAAGGTCTGCAAATTATAAGTAGCCTACAGATCTAACAGGAAGTAACTGTTTCTTTGACTTCCTGTTTATTCTTTGAAGGCGGATGAAAACAGTCCGACTTCACCGCAGTGTTTGTTCAACGTCTCCTGCTGCTGCTGCTCTCGTCTACTTTACAGGAGAGAAGCAGCTCATCTAGAACGAGCCTACTGACTGTGAGCTCAGAACAGGAAGTAACACACACACACACACACGCGTGCACACGCACACACACACACAGTATAATAAAAGCAGACGTTCATTCTAACATGTGTGTCCTCTACAGTCCACAGGGAGAAAAGTAAGTCACACACTGTGACATTAAAACAATCAGATGTTGGATGAACACTCACCCTGCCTGAGCCTTCAGCTTCTCTCCTTCTGCTCTGTGACTCAAAATGGAGTCTGAACTTTCTGATAAACACATCAGGGTTCCCTCCCTGTTCTCATGTATCTGGATCACATGATCACTGTAGCTCCGCCCCTCTTCATTTACAGGAAATCAGCTGAGTTCATGTAGAAGTGTGTGTGTGTGTGTGTGTGTGTGTGTGAGCTCACACAGATCCTCTTTTTATTATGATGTGTTTATGAGCGTCTCTCGGCTTGAACAGGTTGAATTAAAATGAGTTTTGGTCAAAATGTTGCTGCATTATCTTTATGTTTAAATCATGAACATAAATATATAAAATCTTTCTGTGTAAAGGTTTCTGTTCCAGACTGTGAGGAACAACAACACAGTTGAACATCAGCTGCTTAGAGGTAACGTAAACAGCTCATAATTAGGGCCCCGAGCACCGACGTAGTCGGAGCGCAGGACCTATTGTTCTTCTAATGTTTATTATTAGTATTATCGTACATGTTTCATCGCAAAAAAAGAGGTGCTTGGGATACTGGTAAGATTTTGAAATTTGGCACGCATGGTAGTCATGGCGAAAATTGCAGTTTGATTGGGGTGTTCAGTTGCAGGATGAAAATTTGGCTCGACAGCGCTCCCTATTGAGTAGCCCCAACATTGGGTTTCACCTAGCTGTATGAAATTTGGTACGTATGTGTAATGCTGCTCACACACTGGGCGCGTTTTTTGATTGACGCGCGTCGAGATTACATAGAAAGTCTATGCACAGACGCGATGAGATTAAAAATCGCGGCGCGCCAGTCTCATCGCGTCTGTGCATAGACTTTGTATGTAATCTCGACGCGCGTCAATCAAAAAACGCGCCCGGTGTGTGAGCAGCATAACACGATGGGATGTATAAAAAAAAAATCCTCTTGGAAGTATGCCCTAAACCAAACATGAAGTTGGCTATTTTTTATTTTATGACGTTTTTTATTTAACATTTCAAGCCGCCGTACTTTTGTTGTAACTCGGCCGTACATTGTCTAATCTGCTCCAAATTTCTCATATGTCATAACAACCTGACCTTGTAGACATTTGTATGACAATTTAGAATCATAGTAATAGTGCCACCTAGTGGCAACAGGAAGTTATAGGTTGTTTACTTTGACATCCTGCTCCTCACAGATTAATCAGATCCCTCTCAAATTTTGTCAGAAAGGTCTTAAGACCTTGACAATGCTTCATTGTGAAGATTGTAAGAAGTTGTTGAAGGGTGGCGATGTGGCGGCTCAGCGAATTACGATCCTTCGCATGAAGAAATAAACTGATGTAACTCGACTCGACTCGAATCATCAGATCATTTCCAGATTTCACATGTTTGATGAGACTTCAGGCCTGAAGACATCCACAGGCCGATTATGTATAATAGTCATAGCGCCACCTACTGGTGACAGGAAGTTAAAGTCTCTATACTTTGGCTTGATTCTCATAGGTAAATCAGAATCACATCAAATTAGTGTCACACAAATGTAAGAAGTTCATAATGACAGTTCATGAATCTTTTGATGTTTCCTGGAATGAAAATGAAGGTGCTTTTGAGGGGCTAAAAATGTTTGAAACAGCCAAACTTGCCACACAGATTTAAAGCCCAAATTGTAGTTATCTGATATGATTTTAATGCTTCAGAGTGGCAATTCGGCTCAATAGCGCCACCAGCTAAATTTTTACGGAACAGCCCTCCCAGTACATTTGACCTAGGTGTACAAAATTTGGTGGGCATATGTATCACGTGTATCTTAGCTGTATTGAGAGGGAGTCCTAGTCATGGTCATAGCTTTAACAACAATTAACAACCCACAACTAACGCTCTATAACAAGGCAAAACACCACGACACAACAGTTTGTGACACAATTTGTAGCACTAATAATTGTACATTTATGAAATTTCTCCGCCGAACTGCATGCTCGCTAACAACAGTCTGCTAACCGCTGGGAGCTAACAGCTCTGTTGCGCCAGTAACGTTACATTAATTGGTCTTGCTGGTGTTTAATGTTCTCCAGTAAGCTCATGATATGAACTTCAGCAGCTGTTAAAAAAGAACATTAGAATTAGGTAAAAACATTATTTGGACAACTGATTAACATTTCACAAAAAATATGGAAACAGCAAGTTTTCTTTTTGAACTGTGCAGCAAAGAAAGGTGATGCAAAGAAAATAATGCAAATAATCACAAAATATCTCTTGTTAAAGTTCTAGCTCAAACTACAAGAATAGGAACAATAAACTGACTCAGTTTAAAGTATTCAATAATACAATCCCAGTAATGCAAACCTAATAATCATATCCGCTTGGATTCAATGTGGCAGTGTGTGTGTTGCATGTAATGTTAGGGGTAGATAGAGGAATTTGTCACAGAATATGGAGGCAAATTATGACTAAACCACTGCAAACAAACCATTAATCAAACCAAATGTACCGACTCACAGCATGCTAAGGTGACTCACACCACACAATAAGATATGCAGTGTTTCCCCAACATTATATTAGGGGGGCAGCCGGAGTAGCTCTGTAAGCTCAGTAAGTAAGTAAGTAAAAAAGTAAGTATATTTACTTACTTACTTTTTTACTTACTTACATACACGACATACATACATACATGCATAAATAAATAAATAAATAAATATCAAGAGGCTCTGGAGATGTTCTTCCAGAAGCCCAGAAAGCGCGAGCACTACTCCTCCAAGACCCGTTTGAGAGGAGAACTTTGGCGGAGATTCTGCAGCCAAAGAGCTGATATCAGATCAGCCTGACCTCACAATCAGACAGCAGACTCGCGGGAAAGGGAAGCAGTACATGCAAAGCTTTTGTACTAGCTGTACACCAGACAGGTTTGGCTAGCTGGATGACGTCATGCTCATCATTTATTTAGCTTTTTAAAACAACGGGGACGGATCCAGCACGGACAGTTACAGGAGTGAGGGATGAGGAGGTAAGGAAACATGAGAACACCAGGACACACATGGAGAACTCTGTCAAGCTACATATTAGACAAAGTGAACATCTTTTCTTCTACATAGCCCCAGTCTCATCTGCTTAACTTGGTCATGGAGGCATCAACATGTAATAGAGATGTTAAATTAACAGTGAAAACTCATCATAGCTTAATTTAACATCAGTATTCATAATTACACTTCACGTTTACTTCTCCTGATCTTTACCTCCTATAACAAGGTCCATAGGAGCATCTCAATAAATAAACATGTTATATTATATTATATAAGTGTTATTTACTGATTGTTTTCATGTTGGAATACATGTTAAATATTTAACTGCCAAGTAATAATGCGTGTTTGATACTTACATTTTTTTTGCATTAAATCATACTGGGATGTTTGCTGAAATTGATAGGATGGCCCGACCTAGAACATTTTCCACCAGCCGCCACTGCCTACATGTGAATACAACATAACGTTAGCGGTGCTGCTTGAGCACAGATCGACAATGGTCTGTTACACCAGTACGTGTGGCTCTTTTTATTATTATTTTTTTTTTACAAAAATGAAAAGTTAGATGTGAAAATAACAATATCCCCATGGTCAAAATTATGAGATAGAAAGTCGAAGTGATGAGATAGCATGTTGTCTGTGTGCCGACATTAAAACTCACAACAGGTGGACAGGAGATGCAACAACCCATAAAGAGGATTTCCAACAAGTGGTCGTGTCTTTCTCAACATGCGCACTTCTCTGCACTTGTAAACTCGTGGACTTGTGAAACGTCATCGGTCTCAGCCCAAGTACTGTTCCAATTCAAAGTTCACATCGAGCCAAGCACGGTCCTAATGCCCGGATGTGGCTCCGCCCATTTTACCGGGGATGCATCGGAGGTGACTTGTCTGTAGTTGGGACAGCCAAATATCCCAGAATGCATTTTGCACCAGCAACAGGAAACAATGGCGGAGGACAAATCACACAACTGGAAGTTGAAACTTTCGAAATACTACTGTTGTTAAGTCACAGAAAGTAATTTTAGGATGTTTTGAGGCGAGAAGTTAGTTGTTTAAGCACCAAATCTGTGGTCGGTTTGCCAAGAGTCAGCCGATTTAAAAATCTGCTCTGACGATTTCGGAGATGTGAGGTGTTGCTAGCAGGATCTGAACACATTATTTACATATACATACATACAATTATATATGCATATATATATATGCATGCATATATATATATATGCATATATATATATATGCATATATATATATGCATGCATATATATATATATGCATATATATATATATGCATATATATATATATATATATATATGCATATATATATATATGCATATATATATATGCATATATATATATATGCATATATATATATATGCATATATATATATGCATATATATATATATATATATGCATATATATATATATATATATGCATATATATATATATGCATATATATATATATGCATATATATATATATGCATATATATATGCATATATATATATATATGCATATATATATATATGCATATATATATATATGCATATATATATATATGCATATATATATATATGCATATATATATATATGCATATATATATATATGCATATATATATGCATATATATATATGCATATATATATATGCATATATATATATGCATATATATATATGCATATATATATATATGCATATATATATATATGCATATATATATATATGCATATATATATATGCATATATATATATGCATATATATATATGCATATATATATATGCATATATATATATGCATATATATATATGCATATATATATATATGCATATATATATATGCATATATATATATATGCATATATATATATGCATATATATATATGCATATATATATATGCATATATATATATGCATATATATATATGCATATATAATTGTATGTATGTATGTATATGTAAATAATAATATATCATTTTTGATTTTAAATGAAATAGAAAACAGCAGGGTTGTCATATTTAGTTTGATTGTAAAAATACTTTACAGAAAAAAACGGATTAAACTCATGAGACCAGCTGAGGTGGTGATGTCATCAAGTAAGCTGCTGTTCCAATTGTCTGTAGGGCTGCAACAACGAATCGATAAAAGCGATGAAAATTAAAAGAGTTGGCAACGAATTTCATTAACGATTCGTTGTGTCGCGCGATTATTACGCCACTCAATAAGTCGCGGAGATGTTTGAGTATAAAAAAAAAAGTTGAGTTGAGCCATTCGCGCCGCCGGTCTCGCCGGGGCTATTTGTGTTCATTCACACTGGACGCGTCGGAAAGGGGGCGGGGCTTATCGCCCTGAAAGCCGTTCAACTGTCCGCCATTAACCATGGAAAAAATAACCTATTTCTGCTTAGTACGTGTTGTGGAAGTCACAGATATCCCGGGAAACTAAACTAAATATGTTAGGAGTAGTTACATTTACAACCGGCCCTTTGAGGGCGACCGTGATGCTGATGTGGCCCCAGAGTGAAAATGAGTTTGACACCCCTGGTGTAGTTGATCTCGATAACAGGTAACGAAAACGAAGTAATCTTAGTGTCTTTAGCTTACAGCTGACAAAGCTAACTGAAACTAATTATCTTAGTAGGGGGAGTTAGCTGAAAAGTATTGTAGCTGACAATGAACTCAACCTAGTAATTTCCTGACTATAGAGCGCACCTATATATAGGCCGCACCTGCTAATTTTTAAAAGAAAAAATAAATTGCACATAAATAAGCCGCACTTGTCTATAAGCCGCAGGTGTCCCCGTTGAACGGCAAGATGTTACAGGAAAGATTTTTTTTTACTTTTAATTAAATAAATGCCGGTAACATCCACAACTACATACATACCGCAAATGTTTTTTTTCAGAACAGTGCTTTTAACAGTACTAAAGTTGTCTTCTTCTCTGAACATCATGCAACATGTCCGACTCGCTAGCTTCTAAGCTAATTCTAACATTCCCGCCAATGGGGAAATGCTAACCGCGATTAGCATTAGCGAATATAATATATCTTCGTACATCTTTTCATGCTTCATACAGACATACTTACAGACTAAGGTCTCTCAAGGCTACCAAACGGAAGAAGTAAAACGAAGCAGCGTGTCTTCTCATTAGAATCTAAAAGCAACGAGGCAATAACTGTTGTTATAACTCTTAGCTCTGAATAGCATTTACGGCTAACTGTCTTGGCTGTCTTAACACACATCCGTATCCGACTTTGGTGGCACAGTTAGCCTATGAAAATCCATCAATTAGCCGCATCGTTCTAAAAGCCGCAGTCTCAAAGCGTGTGAAAAACAGCAGCGGCTTATATGCCGGAATTTACGGTAGTTATCTTTTTAGGTTTAGTTAGCTTAGTTACCGGTTAGCTAGTTAGCTCGTTACAAACCATCCTGAAGTTGTTGACTTTGTCAGAGTGAAACTTTACTGTAATGAAACGCTCAGCTTCCTCACACCAGCCTCCTTTCTTCCTCGTACCTAAAAGCTTCAGGATGCTGGAGTTGTCGGTTCGAACCTTCTAGCCCAGGGGTGGGCAAACTTTTTGGCTCGGGGGCCACATTGAGTTTTAAAATTTGACAGACGGGCCGGGACAGTAGCAGATGAATGGAGTGTTTGTGTGAACTAATATAAATTACAAGTAAAAGCCATGACCTAAAAAGTAACTTGCATTTAATTTCAGTGGGAACAGTGTTGTTGGTCACCCTTTTTAACCAGTGCGTCAACGTTTGGTGTCAGTTTGGTTGTGGCAATTCTCAGAACAGATCTGAGGTGTTCCATCAGTTAACTGGGATCTTACACGGTATTTTTTGATTGCATAAATGCATATTTTACTTTTTACACAGTTTTTAGTGTAAAGGTTAATGACTGTGGTCTTTTTAGCAGTTTGATTCTTTGAAGGGATCATACAAATATTTAACTGTCACATCTAACATTATCAGAGCTCTGCTCTGTAAAGTCTTTCCTTGTCTCTCCCCCCTGTGTCACGGTGTGGGTACATCTCACTGGCGTCAGGAAACGTATCAGAATACCCTTATTTTATTGGTTAAACTGCATCACGTGACGTGATTTACAACGCATTGGTCGGTGTTTTTCCTGCACAGCTGAACAAGTGCCGTAAATGCTGGAAAGGAGCGTGAATAACTCCGCTGCATAAAGCAAAGGCCACTGAAAACGGGTCCGCGACGAACCACCAGTTGAGAATCACTGGTCTGCAGGATGGTTACGAGCGGTGAACAGCTGTTTGTGTGGCTACTTCTTCCGTCTCTTCCCGTTTCCTTCACCTACATTCCCCTGGGTCAGCGTTGCATAAGTGTCAAACTCTATCGGTGCATCTCCGGTCTGTCTTTGTTCATCCTGCATCGCTCTGTTCTGTTCTGTTCTTTAATATAACGTTACTGGAGCGACGGAGCCTCTCCCAGCTGTTAGCAGACTGTTGTGCTAGCAGCATGCAGTTCGGTGGTGAAATTTTATAAATGTACAATTATTAGTGTTACAAATTGTTTATGTGTCACAGACTGTTGTGTGCTGTGGTGTTGTTCTCTGTTAAAGGGCATTAGTTGTGGGTTGTTAATTGTTGCGTTATAAAGTTATGACCATGAATAGAGTCCCCTCTCAATACATATAAGACAACTAGTGCTGACAACAGTAAAGAATACATTTAGCTGCCTGTTGAAAGCAGACAGCAGTTGTTTCGGCTATGCACCGGTATAATGGTGTGTGAAGAAAGAGAAAAAATGGTGTACTGCCCAGCCATAGTCTTTATTATAGTTTGGCCAATTTTGTAACAATACCTGACGGGCCAGATTAAAAGGCCCAACGGGCTGTATCCGGCCCGCGGGCCGTAGTTTGCCCATGCCTGTTCAAGAAGCTTCCAGACCAACAGCGCGAGGAGACGCTGGCTGCGCACAGTGCGCCTGTTGATATATTTACTTACCTACACTAGTCCGTACCGGGTATTGAGAAACACCCATCATGAATGCTGAAAGTTATAGAATGTAATGAATGAAAATTGTATCTAATTCATTTACATTATATTTAATGGAAGTAACACAAAAAAATATAAGCAAACTAAATGCCAAAAGGAGATATTGGGGCAAAGTTGTGTTGGGATCAATAGGGGCTTGTGTTTGAGTTATCAGCTTTTAAGAAACTGAATTCTTGACATCAATAGAATTATTAATGTGAATAACAATTATTAATGATTATTAATAATAACGGGGCACCACCCTGCGAACAGGGACCGATAACCAAACGATAAAACTAAGTCTCATAATTAGTAGTCACTCATCAGTGACAGTGAAGGTGTGAATCCGAGCGCAGACTACTACATACAGATCATCACATACATATGCACCATTAATCACAGACGACTGCTCTTTAAAGTATACTAGAGTTTATTAAATTAAAATAATAAAAGATCAGATCAATTACTATCACAATCAACAAACTCCATCATACAATTTTATGTACCTAATATCTAAAGAAATGAATGAAATGGGGAGGAGGGTGTGTATATAAGTATGTGTGTATGTGTGTGTGTGTGTCTGTGTATAAAAGGAAGGGGGGGTGAGGGCCCTTAACACTCACAGTCAAAGACTACAAAGATGGCCGCTGGCCACCTAGCAGAAGGGGGGTGAGACTGGAGGGTCAAGAGGGAGAGGGCTGAGTTCTACCGCTGAACACCACCAGATGGCGTAGTCGAGGGACTTAGACAAACTGGGGGATGGGCCTTAAGATGCTACTGTTGAACCACCACTAGATGGCCTAGTCGAGTGACTTGGACAAACTGGCGGAGGAAGGGGGGGTAGCTGTGTGTGAGCATGTGTGGCCACGTGCGTCGTGACAATAGGCAATCGATTGAACGGGGTTTCCCCCAGGGGGTAGCTGTGTGTGAGCATGTGTGGCCACGTGCGTCGTGACAATAGGCAATCGATTGAACGGGGTTTCCCCCAGGGGTTAGACTGTTTGTTTGTGTGAGTGAGTGAGTGAGTGAGAGAGAGAGAGACCTCCTGCTGTGTTGGCAGGAGGGTGAGCCAAGAAAAGGTGGAGAGAAATCGTAAGTCAACATAAATCAAACTTCTGCTGCGATATCCTGAGGAGCATAAGTACGTTATTCTATCATGCATAAGCATACCGCTGTCGTCTTGAACTGTCGGCAGCTTACGCAGTGATGAACACGGCACTCAGCTCACTCACAGAGCAGAGTTAATGAAGAGAGAACTATCCCACAAAGTTGAATACAAATGAATGAAAATAATCCCAAAGAAAACAGTCAATGCAGTTAATACACAATACAAACGGAACTTCTCTGGTCCGTGATGTTTGTGTATTTACCTCAGTATACTGCGACGGTGTCTTTAACGCGAACAGAATACGGGCAATGCACAGTGGAGCGGCGCTGGGGTCCGCTGAGTGTTGCGCAATACCTTGATATTACGCAATAGTAACGAAACACACAAAAACACGGGAATATCAACATATACATGAATTAACTTGAATGAACTTTAAGTTAATTTAAGCTAAGCTAGCCCAGATGCACAATGAACGCTTACTGTTTGAAGCTCGTTGCAGCGGGGAGAGAGTCCGTGCAGGATCTGTGGTTCTTCCTGAAGAAGAAAAAAAAAGGTCTTGAGGCGCTGGCTGTTTTGAGCACAGCGGGGCAGCGTTTGCTGTTGCTGGAAGCTTTGCACGGCTTTGCGGTGCTGTCGGGTCCCACTCCTGCAGAGAGAGGGCCTGGTTTCAACGTCGGGCCGAGATACGTGGTCGATTCGTATCTGCCGGTAATGAACGGTGAAGAAGGAGGTTTAGTCGATCTGGTACCGTTGGGTCGTGCACGAAAGAAAAAGTGGCGGAGCGGATGCGGTTCTCGCGGGCTCAGGGCCGTAACTCAGAATATGCGTGGTCTATTTCGGCCGGCGAAATGGCACGTGGTCGCTGAGTCGAGGGTGATCGGTCCTTTGGGGCCCCTCTATGAGGTACCGGACAGAGTCCAGAACGAAGAGAGTTTGTGTGCCTCCTTACTCGACAGCGGTCGAGGGGGAAAAAGCATTGGAGGTGTCGGTTGCAGTTAGTTTTGTTGAACAGTGGCTGAACCACAGGGGTCCTGGTGCTGTCTTGGCTCTCGGCCAATGAGGTTGCAGCGGTGCTCTCAGGTGACTTCAGGAACCATAGTTTTTGGGGGGGGGGGGGGAAATTCACACCCTAATGTGAAATTCCTTCAGAGGGGGTTTGGTGCTCATCAAACCACAATCAAGACGAAACCTTTGCTTGCAGAAGGGAAAGCCTGATTTTCTTTGTTCACAGCACATGTGCAGCCATATGCTCAGACCCCAACAGTTGTTTTTTTGTGTTGAAAGAGAAAAAACTTAAATCAATACATTCGTCATTTTTAAACATGTTTAATACCAAGAACATAACAATCTGAACTCTGAACAATGAATGTGTTTTCTATTTTATCTCAACAGTCCAAATCCTCCTTGATAAATGTGCATTTACCAGCATGTCCTCACTACTGCCACAGGTTAGCGGGTCAAGTCTTCCTGAGGACCACTACGAGACCTGGAACCAGCTTCAGTCTCGTTCAAGTGAAGGACAGACTCCCAGATGTTGTGAGTTTTGCCTCATGGGGTCCACGTGGAAGATGAATCCTTTGCCACGTGAGGAAAGGTTCACATCCCCTTTTTCACTTCCCCCAAAGTCAATGAGCAGAAATCACGTGTATTGTGTGCAGAGAGTCTACGCCACAGCGGGGATGAAATACTGCAGCGACACATCTTCATGCAGCAGGATCAGGTGGACGACCCTCTCATGGACGATATCTGAGGGGACGAGAGCAAAATATCATTTAACATTGGATTTAAAAAAAATATACATCATACGCACACAGAGGCAGAAATTAATTTTCAATGTGCTTGTCGTGTTGTTGGAGGGGCCAGGCGGCAACCTCATGCACAGACGCGACGAGACTGGCGCGCCGCGATTTTTTATCTCATCGCGTCTGTGCATAGACTTTGTATGTAATCTCGACGCGCGTCAATCAAAAAACGCGCCCGGTGTGTGAGCAGCATCAGAGTTCAAAAAGTGAAGTCAAAACTTCATCTGTTAAAGCTGCATTCTGTCTAATGTTCACCAGGGGGCGACTCATATTAATGCAGAATCATAATAGAAGGTATGTTGCTGATATTATTAAAATATAAGTGGCTGGATGAGGAGCTGTGGGTGGACTTACTGCACATGGCCTTGCTGGGGTTGACCTGCTGTCCCACGAGGAACTGCTGCAGCTTCCTGATGTCCACCCGGGCCTGGACCATGGCCTCTGGGTCCCTGCTCTGAGACGGACCACCATCCTGGGAGGCGTCAACGCCTGGAGGGACAGGAAGCAGAGAAGGAGGGAGGGAGGAAGGAAGGAGGGAGGCATGTTTTTTTTGACAGTTCAATGTTGTAAAAATTAGTTTTGACGTCAAACTTTGCATCTACGCTGCTATCAGTTCCCATTCATGCCAACAGTGGCAATGCTAATGCGCTAATGTTGAGCACTTATAATGTTCACCATCTTAGCGTCACATCTTAGAATTATTGGCGGATTATAAGTTTTGCAGGTATTTGTTCATAAATCAAAGTATTGGACCAAATAAAAGATGTTTAAACGCATGAAAAGTCAGATTATGATCAACGTGGTTACAATTCATCCTCTGGGGACCATGAACGTCTGAACCAACGTCAACAGAAAACCATCCAACAGTTTAGACATTTCACTTAAACGTGAACCTCTAAAAGGAAAAGTCAGTGGGTTCAATCCTCTGGGGACCATGAACGTCTGCAGTAAACTGGACCAACTTGTGACAAACAGCCGGCGTGTTTATAACAACAGTGACGGTGACGTTGTTTTTACCCCACGGAGGGTTTCCCAGGTCTTTGAAGTGAGTGGTGACAGAAACCAGATCAGTCTCGATCTTCAGGTTCATCTCTCCGTTCAGGTTGGCTTCCATCACCTGATATCACACACACACACTTTAAATCTACATTAACTGAACTTTACGTTGGCTCACACTCATGTTTGGAAGGATAACTTCAGAAAACGTGTGTATTATTGTATCCATCAGTAAAAACCTCGACCTACACCTCCACCAGAGACAGGCTTTAAATGAAATACAGGTAATCAAATAAGGCACAAAGTGACTAAACTAACATTCACTCACTTCTCCTGGTGACTCACTTCCTCACGATATCTAAAACAACGTTTATACTCTTCTTCATGTTAAATGGATATGGATCTGGGGTTGTTGTTTTAGAGACGTTGGGAGGAACGTGATCCTACCAGGAAGTTAGAGAGGTTCTTCATCCTGTCCACGACGTTCTTCATCGTCTTCAGAGGAGGCAGGTAGATGCTCACCTGCAGGGGGGGGGGGGGGGGGGGTACGGACGGACAAAACAGCAACACGTCTTCAGCACTGCACTTGTAGTTAAAGGGACAAATAACAATAACGTCCACCAGGTGTTTGATCAAGTACACGTCACTCACGTCGAAGTCTGGCACGCTGGGTTCTTTGAACTCGTGCCAGAGCCTCCGGGGGATGACGTCTACCGGGACGTCGTGAGTGACGACTCGACTGACGCTGGACATGGTGGGCTGGACGGGACGATCACTCCGTTAGGTCGACAGAAAGATCAACACATCACTTTACCTTTAGTCTACCTGTGGAGCGGACTGGGCTGTTGGATGTAGAGTAACCTGTGAAGAGCTGCTTCTATGACTGTTGTGTTTAACTATCTCATACTTTAGACTTTTATCTCATAATATCAACGTTCTGGAAGCCCATTTCAGTTTCGTACAAAATACGATTAAATAAATAGTAAACTGGCTTCATTAAGATGCTCTACAATCGACATCCTGTCTGTCTGTCTGTCAGTGTGTCTCACCAGCTCGGCGGCGATGGTGAGACAGACGCAGTGCTTCTTGGTCAGTTTCACTTTGACGGCCTTGGCGCTCTGGACCGTCTTCAGGGCTCTGGACAGGTTCTCTGGCGTCACCTCCAGACAGATCTCATTGTCCTCAGAGGAGACGCCCTCCATCTGGTACTCGTCGAAGAAGTTGGCCTGCAGGGAAGGAAGGAAGGAAGGAAGGAAGCACACACCAAAACTCAAATGTCAAACATTCTCTGGTTTCAGCTTCTTTGTCAGATATGATAGTAAATTCAGAGTCTTGAAGAGAGAGCTGAAGGAAACACAGCGAGTCTCAAACGACTCAAACGTCCATTGAGTGACGGAGGATTATCAGAAATCCTGTTCGTCTTTGTTTCTCTCTGAAGAACTATTTTAAAGCAGAGAGAGAGAGAGCGAGAGAGAGAGTTGTTCTTTGGAATGTGATCAGAGGTCTCATCTCTGTCGTCTTCATCCGCTGACGGTTTCCTGAAACAATGGCGCTAAAACCTGAACTCTCACCTGGGACAGTTCACACCACATGCCGACGCCCCCGTTAGCGACTTTACCGGACAGAACGAAGAACAGGTTGTCTGGAGTCAGCCGCAGGACGCACGTCTTCGTCAGCTTGGAGATGGTGGTGACGACTCCTGGTGAGGACGAGCAAAGTAAACACACACGACGATCAGCTGTTCTTCTTCTTCTCTCCTTCAATAAGAAGTCTTCTCACTCTTTTATCTACACGTGAACTGATTCAAACAAAGTGTCACACGACAGAGTCCTGATGAACTTTATCAGACAAACAAACACAGTTTTCACCAACGAGAGAGTTATAGAGCTGCAAATAACGAATAACGTTTTAAAATCGATACTTTTTCACTTTATTGTTTTAAAACAACGTAAATTCTGCATTTTTAATCTAATAATCTCATGTTTACACTAATACAACACACAGAAGAGCAGCAAGTCACATTTTATACAATTATTTATATATATACATATATATATATATATACATATATATATATATACATATATATATATATATATATATATATATATATATATATATATATATATATATATATATATATATATATATATATATATATATATATATATATATATATATACATACACACACACACACACACACATACATACATATATATATACACACACACTACACACACTAAAACGCTATATATATATATATATATATATATATATATATATATATATATATATATAGTTTTAGTGTTAGTGTGTGTGTTACTGTAATAATTAATAATCATCTCAGGACTGATTCACTACAGGTGAACACCACATTTAAAGTTTATTTTATAACTACTTCAGGATTTAAAGTGAGCCGAACAGAATACTGTCTCCTACACGTCACAACATTAACAGACGTGTTTGAATAAAATGCCTCGTGATTTTGTTTTTAACTTCTTCTGCAGAGAAATGTGAGTTTCCGGGAGGAAGTCTGGTGAAGGCTAACCGGTTAGCATCGTTAGCTCTAAAGAGACTTACGGGCGAAGTGGTTCAGACACGCGACGTCGACGATCTTCCCTCGAAACTTCATGATGAGTTGTGACTCAGTGACACGTGACCTCATGAGAGCTTCAGGAGGAGTGTTTTTTAAAGCGCACCGCGTCTATTGGTCCGTCAGCTTCTGAAGTCCGACGGGAAACAGCAGCCGACGTCAACAATTCCGTTTGTTTTGACGGCCAGTCAGCAGAAATATTTTGATTAATTTAGGAACAAACAAATAAAAAACCTTGATTTAAAAAATGGAATGTAGTTTAGAAAAAATAAATATGAATCTTAATACATTTTAAATATTCACACCAGAGTGGAAACAAATCAAAACATGGAAGTAAAGTCTCAAAAGTATAAAATAAAATATTCTTTCATAACAGCGTGAGTGTGAAGAATAAGTATTTCTGTGGGACAAAATACATCTTTTATGCTGAGTGGGACGAACAGACGCTCATCCAGCAGCACGAGGACCGACAGAAACCTCAGAGCAGCAGCGGAGAGAGGAAGACCGACAGAAGCAGCAAAGATGAGAGAGATAGTTCACATCCAGGCCGGACAGTGCGGGGACCAGATCGGGACCAAGGTAGACCCGAACCTCCTCAGTCTCATGTGTGTTAGTCCAAGTTATAGTCCTGTAAACACTCAGGCTGCTGAATAAACATCAAATAAACATGCAACACATTATGCAAACCAACAATGAGTCTAAAATGATAAGACATGTTTATTGTGTCTTTGAATATTTCACTCTTTTATTCTGAAGGCCTGGTTAAGTAAAGGTTTTATAAACATCTTGTGAATAATTAGTTTACATAAATGTGTCACTGATATGAAAAGACATTCAAATTACTTCTTACTGATTCAGCAGAACTCAATTTGATTTGGTTTAATGGCAAACTACATGTTACTGTGATAAACCTTTCAACTAAAACTAAGTTTGAATACTTAAGTTTGAAGAAGAGTTACTTGGACCAGGAGACAACCTCTAGTTCTTTACGTAAGTGAAGCCAAAGCGCCATGTGTTAAAGCTGCATTCTCTCTAGTGACCACCAGGTGGCGACTCCTCTGGTTGTATAGAAGTGGATGAGAAAATGGCTCGACTCATCATATTTATCTCTTTATATTTCATCTCACTAAAGTACAAAGAACAAACTACGATGAACATGATGTGAAGATGGAATGAAAACATGAAAATATATTTATGTATTTATTGAGTTCAGGTTCAGGTTTTATCTTCTCTTCCTGTTTGTTACAAGCTAATCTGAGTCTGTTATAACATGAGAAGAGGCTGGTATTGGTGGTAATAAGGTAACTTCATACATGTGACATCGACTCCCACTGTTATTGAGAAATATGAGTAAATAAAGTGTAGAACTCCATCGTTCCACAGGGAGGAGCTGCAACAGGAAGCAAAGCAGAAACATCATTGAAATGTGTTCATCTGCTGTCATGTTGTCATGAACACAACTCATCTGGAGAGACACTTTAGGGTCAGAACACATGAAGGAACCAAAGGACTGAACTAAATCCAGGTCCAGGTGGAGTGAGGAGTCCAGATCCTCTGATGATCCTCTGATCAGATCCAGAGGAACACAGAGATGATGGTGGACTCACTCTGAGTGAGAATCCTTCCATCTGAGGAGAGAAGAAGAAGAGATGAATGAGTGTTTGCAGAGACTCCCTTCATCAGCTGTCAGTCAGTGATGCAGCACATCCAGTAGAAAGAGCAGCAGGACTCCAGTCCTTTCAGCTCTCATCTGAACCTATTGGAGTGAACACACTGAGCTCCAAGCTCACACACCTGCACACACTTTGGACATCAAGTCTGTTCACTCTGCACATTTCACTCAAGTACACAGTGGATATCAAGAGCTGAGGGTCCTGAACAGAGAGGTGTTCACTGCTCACTGTAATGATGGGTGCAAAGCTGATAAAAACCACAGTCTCAGTGACTGTAGCGTCCAAACCTTTAGCAGAATATAAACCTTAAGTTGACGCGTGTTTCTGGTCCTTAGCACATAGCTCACACGGACACCGCTCGTAGATGAAAGCAATACGTGTTTTTATTGATCCAATTTCCTTCGTACAAGTTAGTGAAACGACTTCCTTTATTCCTAAAAGTACCCTGATTACAGTGATACACACTTTAAGGATCCACAGGTTAATCCACGTTTCATATAACACGTTTCATAACACGGTTGGAAAACTGTGCGGCTCCACTCTGCTTCAGATATTACTCACAACCGTCACTAACTGTCGCAAGGTATCCTTAAAGTGACAGTTGTCTGTCACTTACATGTATTTCTTACGATAACAAATTATAACAACATCCTTGGAACATTCAAAGTAGAAACAGATGTGATTAAAGTTAAACATGTAAATACAAGTAAATATTTAACATCACATTGAATTTGGCTCTTACAGTGACATTTGAATGTCTCATCTCTTTGAAATATTCCAATGAGAGAGAACAGATCAGATTGATGAATGAGGACCACTGTCTCTGTACATGTTGAGATGCTGTCAGCTGATAAATGTTGTGGAAATTTATCATATGGTTCTTTTAGTTATTACTTGTATCGCTTAAACCTGCATATACCAGCCTAACCCTCTTCCCACAAAAAGGCTGGGAACCTGGCCTTGGTGGGTGCAGCGGCCGACAACATCTGCGAGGGGGAGGGTGAAGGGAGTGGAGACGAGATAACGTGCATATATACTCTGTTTTGTCTATTCATTGTTGTTAGACCTCCGAACCATCAGTGGGGAAAGAGCTCTATCCATTCAGCTGAATTATTATTGAAGTGTCTGTTCATTAAATGTTTTTTAATACTTTAAGAAGTTTCCATCGCGATTATTTCTCACAGGGAGCTTAAAAAGATTTTTTTCCACCACAAATGGCGACGAGGATGGGATCGGACAAGTTATCAGGACTCCGTTAGATGACAGAAGCGCAAATAATAGTTGATTCCTCCCTGGAGGGTGAGAGGCTGTCCTCAGACGGGGTTTGAGATTGCCGCTCGGATCCTGGAACCGGAAAAAGAATCCCACTCGGTGAGAGATTATTTTGTGATGGAACAGACACTTTGATGGGTAGACTTCGGGCAGGAGAATTTTGGGTCTGCTTCAGATTTTATAATGGGTGTGTATTGCGCAGGTCCGTCAGAGTGGAGCGGAGCAGGAAAATCTTCTGTGATTTTTCCAAACAAATTGCTCCAGCTCCCACAATTTTTACTCTTGAAACACCATTTTGGCCAAAAAGCTTGCAAATGTTGTGCTGTCGCACACAGATGTCTGTGGAATCCAACGGACTTACACATTTGGCTCAAAGAGCCTCAGAGCGACATCAACTCCAACCAACTGCTCCATTAGACTCCATGTTAAAAAAACAAGATGGCGCCACGGATGGCTGCTTCGGTGTTTTGGTGCTCATTGTTTTGTGTTGTTTTTGTTGTTAATACTGTTTTCTGCTGCAATTCCCGGAGCTCTTTCACCAGAGATGAGCTCATGAACATCAGGGGATCAACTCCAGCGGACTTACTTCCAACTTTTCTTTTAACTTCCGTTGAATTACTGGACATTCTCGTCAGAGGTGCTCTCACCTTAACTCATGCAGTGAAACGCCGTAGGAGAGGAAAACGGGCCGGCGTGCTTGTACGTCTCCGCTCACGTGGATTTCGTACACCGCTACCGGGCATATTTCTTTCAAACGTCCGCTCACTGTGCAACAAACTGGACGAACTTCAGCTGCTGGTGGGGAAAGACAGAGACTTTTCTTCATCTTCCGTTTTGTGCTTCACCGAGACCTGGCTCTGTGGAATGATACCGGACTCTGCGCTCCAGCTGGCGGGCTTCCAGCTCTTCAGAGCGGACCGCGTCACAGAGCTCTCCGGCAAATCGAAGGGTGGAGGAATCTGTTTTTATACCAACAGTGGCTGGTGTAACGATGTGACAGTGATTCTACAGCACTGTTCTCCGGATATGGAACCCTTCATCATAAACTGCAAACCCTTTTACTCCCCTCGTGAGTTCGCTTCATTCATTCTGATCGGTGTTTACATGCCGCCGCAGAGCAACGTGCAGGCAGCACAGCGGACACTCGCCGATCGGATACGGTGTGTGGAGCGGACCGACCCGGACTCTCTTGTTATTGTCCTCGGCGACTTTAACAAAGGAAACCTCAGCCATGAACTCCCTAAATACCGTCAGTTTATTAAATGCCCGACCAGAGAGGAGAATATTCTAGATCACTGTTACACATCAATCAGCGGGGCATATCACGCCGTCCCTCGTGCTGCACTGGGACACTCGGACCACGTCATGGTCCATTTGATTCCTGCTTACAGGCAGAAACTAAAGCTCTGCAAACCTGTGGTGAGGACATTCAAGAAGTGGACCAGTGAGGCTCTAGAGGATCTTCGGGCATGTTTGGACTGCACAGACTGGGATGTCTTCAGGACTGCTACCAACAGTCTGGATGAGTTTACAGAGGCTGTGACTTCATATATCAGCTTCTGTGAGGACAGCTGTGTTCCAACAAGCACCAGGGTGAGTTACAACAATGACAAACCCTGGTTCACAGCAGAACTCAGACAGCTAATGCTGCGCACACACCGGTCGCGTTGATTTTTTGACGCGCGTCGAGATTACATACAAAGTCTATGCACAGACGCGGTGAGACTAAAAATCGCGGCGCGCCAGTCTCATCGCGTCTGTGCATAGACTTTGTATGTAATCTCGACGCGTGTCAATCAAAAAACGCGACCGGTGTGTGCGCAGCATAAGGCTGCAGAAAGATCAGGCTTTCAAGAGTGGGGACAAGGACTTGTATAAAGAGTCGAAATACAGGTTTAGCAAGGCGGTGAGAGGTGCTAAACGTCTGTACTCCACACTCGTCCAGTTTTGCTACGTTTACACTGAGCAGCCACACCACGCTGGAGTTTTGGAGCACCCTAAACGGAGGAACCTGAAAACTCCGCCGAGGTTGGAGGTATTTGAAAACTCCGGGGTTTTGGTTGAGTGTAGACGTCGGATACGGATGTCTGTTAGAAAAAAATGAGCCCACACCCGTGCTCGCTACTGGATTGGTTATTACCAGCCATGACGTCTCCGTCCCTGATTCGTCACACTCACTATCACGTGACCCGTACCCGGAAGAAAACAAACAGCCGGCGACCAGCAGCGATTCATTTCAACATGGATATCAGCCGGACATGGACTCCATGTCCGGCTGATAGCGCCGGTTTTGTGCACGCTGTATTACCTGTTGCGTACTAGCAGGTGTTGTGCAGTAAAAAGTCTGCATTTATGTGGAGGAAGCAGCTGTTATTCTAGCGATTAGCGAGCTGCTTGACCATCGGCGATCAGCCCCCACGGAGCGGCTGTCTGAAGCTACAGTTAGCAATAAATGCTATTCAGAGCTACAGCTACAAACAGACAACACAGAGGAGACGAGTGAAAGACGAGTGATCGACACTGATTCGTTTTACTTCTTCAGTTTGGTAGCCTTGAGAGACCTTAGTCTGCAAGTATTTCTTTATGGAGCATGAAAAGATGTATGAAGATATATTATATTCGCTCATGCTAATCGCGGTTAGCATTTCCCCATTGGCGGTAATGTTAAAATTAGCTTAGAAGTTAGCGAGTCGGACCTGTTGCATGATGTTGTGCCCTAAAAGATGGAGCAAATGCCCTAAATAATTGATAGAGGGCGAAGATGATGCCCCTGTTTTTTCTGCTGGGTTACCCAGCTTATCCCCTGATGCCGTATCTCATGAAGTAATACCCCAATGGCGGAGCTAACATTACATTCATCAGCCCCCATGACAACAACACATAGAAGCGAGTGATCGACGTGTGTTGACCACATTTATGGACCATAATCGAGTAAACGTTTCCGTGTAAGTGTTGATTTTAAAGTAAAGTTGATGTGTGAGAAAGAGAGAGAGAGAGAGATATAGACATATAGACAGACAGACCCGCAGCGCTGTAACTACGTCTCAAAAATAAAACTTCTAAAACTTTCCACAAACTGTGTCTGTTTGAGTTTATAGAGGAAGATCTTAAGTATCAAATACAACCTTTCATTATTAAAGACTACTTTATTACTCGGTCATATTTTTTTTAAACTAAGCAAGCAATCCACTTCCTGTTTACACCATCACGCGCATGCCCAGTGTACGTTAACGGTCACGTGCTGTCCGCCTTCGAAGGCTGCCGTGTGGATGCAGAGAAAAATGCTGAAAACTCCCGTGTGGACAGAGATCGGTTCTATTTGACAACTCTGCATCCAACGAGACACGGACTAGTGTGGATATGGCCTGAGAAACTGCAACATCAGCTCTCAGCCAATGACTCTGCTTCTGTCTGGAGAGGTCTCAGACAGATCACCAACTACAAGCCTAAGGCCATATCCACATTAGTGTGTGTCTCGTTGGATGCAGAGTTCTCAAATAGAACCGATCTCCGTCCACGCGGGAGTTTTCAGCATTATTCGCAAGTTGATCTGCATCCACACGACAGCCGTCGAAGGCAGACAGCATGTGACCATTAACGTACACTGGGCATGCGCGTGATGGTGTAAACAGGAAGTGGATTGCTTGCTTAGTTAAAAAAAAATATGACCGAGTAATAAAGTAGTCTTTAATAATGAGAGGTTATATTTTATACTTAAGATCTTCCTCTATAAACTCAAACAGACAGTTCGTGGAAAGTTTTAGAAGTTTTATTTTTCAGACGTAGTTACAGCGCTGCGGGTCTGTCTGTCTATATCTCTCTCTCTCTCTCTCTCTCTCACATCAACTTTACTTTAAAATCAACACTTACACGGAAACGTTTACTCGATTATGGTCCATAAATGTGGTCAACACACGTCGATCACTCGCTTCCATGTGTTGTTGCCGTGGGGCTGATGAATGTAACGTTAGCTCCATCGGGGTATTCCTTCATGAGATACGGCATCAGGGGATAAGCTGGGTCACCCAGCAGAAAAAACAGGGACATCATCTTCGCCCTCTATCAATTCTTTAGGGCATTTGCTCCATCTTTTAGGGAACAACATCATGCAACAGGTCAGACTCGCTAGCTCCTAAGCTAATTTTAACATTACCGCCAATGGGGAAATGCTAACCGCGATTAGCATGAGCGAATATAATATATCTTCGTACATCTTTTCATGCACCATAAAGAAATACTTGCAGACTAAGGTCTCCCAAGGCTACCAACCGGAAGAAGTAAAACGAATCAGCGTTGATCACTCGTCTCTCACTCGTGTCCTCTGTGTTGTGTTGTCTTGTCTGTTTGTAGCTGTAGCTCTTCTTGCTAACTGTAGCTTCAGACAGCCGCTCCGTGGGGGCTGATCGCCGATGGTCAAGCAGCTCGCTAATCGCTAGAATAACAGCTGCTTCCTCCACATAAATGCAGACTTTTTACTGCACAACAGCTGCTAGTACGCAACAGGTAATACAACGTGCACAAAACCGGCTCTCCATGTACGGCTGATAGCGTCTCTGGATTTAAAGTTTGTCCACACAAGATGAGTTGATGGCAGACCCTCTGCGAGGATGAAGAAGGTGAAGTCAGTTGCATTTCCATCTTATTAATCAGCGATGAATAAGGCAGCGGGAAAGGAAAATTCTGGGTTTGTACTCGGCCAGAACCGGACCGCACAGTCCAGTCAGCAACACAAATATCTTCGCCTCAGGCTGTTTGTTTTCTTCCGGGTACGGGTCACGTGATAGTGAGTGTGACGAATCAGGGACGGAGACGTCATGGCTGGTAATAACCAATCCAGTAGCGAGCATGGGGAGGGCTCATTTTTTTAACAGACATCCGGGGTTTTGGCATACTGCGACGTCTATACCGAACCAAAACCCCGGAGTTCTCAAATAGCTCCAACCTCGGCGGAGTTCTCAGGTTCCTCCGTTTAGGGCGCCCCAAAACTCCAGCGTGATGTGGCTGCTCAGTGTAAACGTAGGAAAACTGGATTAATGTGGACATGGTCTAAGACCCCCACTCCACGAACGACCTCCGCCTGGCAGACGAGCTGAGTGAGTACTACTGTCGCTTTCAAAGACAATGGGACGGTCCCGACTCCATCCCCCACAGCCCCATCAACCAGTCCAGGACCTCAAGTCACCATGAAGGCTCAGCAGAGGATGTACTTCCTGAGGCAGCTGAAGAAATTCAACCTGCCAAAGACAATGTTGGTGCATTTCTACACAGCCATCATTGAGTCCATCCTCTGCTCCTCCATCACGGTCTGGTACGCGGCAGCCACAGCCAAGGACAAGGGCAGACTGCAGTGCATCATTCGCTCTGCTGAGAAGGTGATAGGCTGCAATCTGCCGTCCCTCCAGGACCTTTTCGCTTCAAGGACCCTGAAGCGAGCTCGTCACTTTTAACATTTCATACACTTCACTTGGTTTACAGTGCTGTTATGTTTTTGTGTGCACTTTATTCCATATCCTATATTACATATCTTATTGTACATTTCAAATATGTTTCTATTTCCTGCACTGTGCTGAATGTTTTTGATAGTTAAATGTTATTTGATAGTTAAGTGTTATTTGATAGTTTATGTTATTTTGATAGTTAAATGTTATAGTTTATTGTTGAATGTTATGCACCTTCCGCCACGACAAATTCCTTGCAGGTGAAAACTTGCTTGGCAATAAACGGCTCTGATTCTGATTCTGTTAAATCTTACCACTAATTTCTCAAAGAACGCAGACGGTACCAGTTTTGTCTATTGCGCTTGAGGTCACATTATAAACACCACAAACATAAAAAACACATCTTTTGCCAGAGTCTTATCTCTCTCATGGTAGCCATATTTTATTGATTAGTCTCATGGTTTTGGTATGAAGGGCATATGTTTGACAGGTAATTTTGTTGAAAATCACTGTTCACTCTCTCTCTTAAGTAGCCTCTAACACACAGGTGCTCCAATCACCAACATGCACCCAAGCACACAGGTGTTTATATGAGCTCATTAGTGATGTTGATAAACACACAGAGGCACTGAGACACACACACACGCACTCCTCTCCCTCTATCTCTCTGTCTCTCTCTCTGTGTGTGTGTGTGTGTGTGTCTCTCTCATAGTCATTCAGGTCTGTCTGTCTGACTCACTCACTCACTCACTCACTCTGTCTCTCTCTCTCTCTGTCTCTCTCTCATACAGTCATTCAGGTCTTATATATTTTAGAGGACTTTTCCCCTCTCACCCCCCCTCCCCCCATTTCAAATGAAAAGCCCCACAGAATGAATTCTAACTGGAATGCTTGTGATGAAGCCTCTCATTTTAGTGTCAAACATTATGATTCTGTCTCCTCTCCCCCTCTCTCCCCCACCCAGTCCCACCCTTTCAAAATAAAAGCCCCACAAGTACAAGTTTCAATCCAAGAGTATGAATCTAAAATGCAGAAAAGAGAGTAGCGCTATCTCAATTGAACCTGAATGACACTACCGGTAATGCTGCTCACACACCGGACGCGTTTTTTGTTTGACGCGCGTCGAGATTACATACAAAGTCTATGCACAGACGCGATGAGACTGGCGCGCCGCGATTTTGCGACATCACATTGGCGTGTGTATATATTGCGATTTCTTCGGGCAGTAGAAGCCACACTGTCAAAATTTCTTTAGGAATTTTCTCGTTAATATTAACCTTTATTTAGACAAAATCAATACAGACCGAGGTCTCATTTTCAAAAGTTTTGGTCAAATAAAAACAAAGACAGCAAGAGTAGCGAGAACCATCGCCTGTACAAAGAAAGTGATTAATTTTCACTGAACCCTGTTACTGTACGGCTTCATATTAACTTCTACTGTTACTGTACATTTGTTAGAATTGTGGCCTATCTTATATTTGCAAATAATATGCATTCAATCCAGTTAAATTATTTAAATTAACCCGCTAAACCCCACTCGTGATAGGGATTGGGGATTGCAATTCTTTCCCATGAACGAGGAATTCCCAGTAAGCGCGGGTCATAAGCTCGCGTTGATTAAGTCCCTGCCCTTTGTACACACCGCCCGTCGCTACTACCGATTGGATGGTTGAGTGAGGTCCTCGGATCGGCCCCGCCGGAGTTGGAAACGGCCCTGGCGGAGCGCCGGGAAGACGATCAAACTTGACTATCTAGAGGAAGTAAAAGTCGTAACAAGGTTTCCGTAGGTGAACCTGCCGAAGGATCATTACCGATGAAGCAGCCGGTCCGCGGGGACTGCGCGAGCCCATATCCGCTGCTAGGAGGGGAGGTAAGAGCCCCCTCTGATACGAAGCGGGCGTCTGCGGACGTCCGCCCCTCAACTCCTCC